>BJCM01075943.1:0-12776 GCA_018326385.1 Flaveria bidentis
CAAGTCACTATATACCACTAAGTACTAGATAGCGGGCCTTGACCTTGTCGCGACGTAGCGCGCTATAGCGCCCGCTACGTTCGCTATTGACAACAGGGGCTGGATTTGGAGAGTATTAGTGGTTCTCAGTGTATCTCTGAATCTAGTGGATCATGTAAACCAGTTGAGACAGAGGATGGGTCGTTGGTGGAATTTGCCACGACTGGGTTGGAGCTCGGGGGAGCTTCAACAGGCCCTTTCAAGTAACTGATGAAAAGGGGCCTCTGCAACTAGGGGATTTGGATTGAAATCTTAGCTTGTTCTTTGGAAGTGAAGGCTTGAAGGATTTCTATTACTTGAAGATTACTGATGATAGTGTTGTTTTGTACTTAGATGGCTAGCTAGAGTATTCACAAGGCCTTCAAGTGGGAGATTGTTGAGGTGTGAAGGCCTTAGGGCTTTCGGATGGAGTTATTAGCCTAGCCCATTGAATCTTCTTTAAACCCTAATTATCTTTATATATAGAGCATGTCATTGTATTGTAATCTTGTCCCCTGAGCTTAATAAATTTACCTAGTTGCAGAGAGTGGACGTAGGTCATCTTGACCGACCACTACAAATTCTCGTGTTTTTATTGCTTTTGTGTGCGTGCTTATAACAGTGTATTTATTTCCCTTGTGTAAAGATACCTAACAAGAACGACTTCAATGTGCATACATATATACTATCACTAAGCAAGTTAAAAAGATATAATACAAAGATGTTCATAGTATAAACAAAGCTTGTTTTTGTTGCCTAACATATTTTCAAGAGTTAATGATCTTAAATTCTTAAAGAAGAAAAATATAAAAAGGTTGCTGCCATGCCAAAGAGAGCTATACAGTTGATGCCTATTGATTCTCTGATTCAAATTTCATAGATAAACCAAGAACCCACACAGATGTTGCCTGAAGGTACCATGAATGTCATGTTACCACCTTGGTTTTAAAAAACACATGGCGCTCCGATACATTTTGATCCCAAAAGCCAATGGCATTCGTCAAAAATATTTATAGATAATATATTAAACTGTAAACATACAAACATCAAAATATAAAACATCTTCATCATCTCTGGTAAGATTCATTCTATCAATGGCCTAATTTGTTAAAATACCACATCCTACTACTCATTAGATGGTTAAATCTGTTCAATTAATGCTTAGATTTGTTCACTATTTCAATAGACATGGTGAGTGAATTCAATAAATTTAAAGATAAGTTTTGATGATTACATAAAATCTTATATCAAAAACTCTAAAAGCCGAAATCTCATGAACTCATCATAGAATATGCAAGTTCAAATATTGTAAACTAATAACGTACCTTTAGAGCAAGATCCAAATGTTGTTGCCTTTGCAACTCAGCGAATGCATCCAACAAATCATCTTTTAGGAGACGATTGAGCTTAGAATTGAAGACTTGATGCAGTTTAGATGGGTCTTTTGCAGCTAATTTGAGGGATTGAACTGCGTGTATTGCTTCTGTTGACAAAACCCCATCGCTCCGGCGCCTCATTCTCAAGGGTTTTCTCAATCCACAGGTTATTGTTGCAGTATATCTCGATTGAAGGTTATCATCATATCCAAAGGGGTCCAAAGCCGATTGTAGAAATTGAATTCTCATCGGAGAGGAACACATGGTTGTCAGCATCTATGGGGAAATTGAATATTATTGGTTGTATTCTAAACCTAATAATATTAAATGGGATCACTTTTGAAAAAACCAATATCTTAAACAAAAACTAAGTCAAAGCCAATTAGCACAACATTTAACCTTTGCAGATAGAACTGAATCAACTGATGGGATATATTAGCATTAGGTTTCCACATATGTGTTCTGCTAATTGAACAGGGTTCTACAGTCGGTCCATGACCCCTTATTTGTGCACTGTATCACATAAAGAAACCCAAATTTTAATAGCAATGCTTATGCACCTCATCTCAAGCAGGAGAATTTTTATGCTCCAAAAAGGCTGATAGAATAAAATGCACCAAAAATCTATTTCTTAGATAAGTCCCATTGATATATGGTCCAGAATGTAAATTGGTAAATCCCATTCCACAAGAACAGAACAAAGTAACAATGTGCATACATACTGGACTACATAAGAATTCTCATGAGAAAACAATGAACAACTATCATACATAGTACAGATTATATTTCATAAAAACAAAAAGCTGTAATTTCACTGCATTTGGTCATGTAAAAGTAAAACCGATTTATAGACTAAATTTCAGAACTAAAAAGCAAGCCCTAGCCAAACAAATGAGAAAATTGAAGTTAAGTAAGGAGAATAATATCGGAAATCCACTTTTGCAAACAACTAGGGGTTCAATTTCAGAACATAGGTGGATTAGGGAACTGAAACTAGCAAAACGATCAATTCAACGGGATAAATAAAAGTAAACAGAAATCAGAATAGCAAAACGTAGATGATGAGGGGATAAAGGATTGTGATACCTCTCACCGGAAATAAAATCGGCCAACGGTAAACGTACGGTCTTCCGGTGACCGGCTGCCGGTGCAATCGGTGATCGGTGGCCCGTCGGAGCAACCAAGGACTTTATAAAACCGCTTCGGCGCTTTGAGCAGAGCAATTTTAGCTTTAAGTGAGAAGATAATTTTAAAGTATTTCCATTCAGTAGCTATAACTTGATCATATTACACTTTATTTTCTTCATTCAAACCAATCTCAACTATCATCACTCCTTACCACCACAAATCGTTAAAGATTTAAGAAAATTTTCTCTTTACCTTCTTTTTTTCATGTTTATGCATAAAATTTAGAGTTATTCAATTGGCAAGAGAATACCTAATGGTTCACTTTTGATTAAATTACGTACGATTGATGCTAAATTAGTTTGGCTTATTTGATTACAATGAAGTTATTCTTCATCGCTTTCTATTTAAAGTGTTAATGGAATGCTATTTATTCGACATAATTTAGATAGTACAAGCAAGGAAGAGCTCACACAAACGACTTTGTTGTTATGTGATATTCTAAAACAAGAAATATCAAATTAAAGTTATAGTTTGATGAAAAAATGTTTCTATTCTATTTAATGTTTTTAAAACCATACCGGACAACAAACTGGTCCGGATTCACTGGCTAGACCGGTCGGATAGGTCGAACCGGACTTAACAACCTAAAAAACATCAATAAGGAACGGTTGTTAACTCACATTTATTATGATAACTCGTTAACCCTAATATAATGAAAACTTACACCATAATTATATGGTGTAACTAACTTTTATAGTGCGTTAAACCACTTATGTAAGAGCATCCACAGTAGAATTCCTAAAAAATATGAGCGTGCATTATATCTTATGGAATTGTTTTAAGTGGTTGTGAGTGAAACAGAAAGAAAATGTTTATGTTCATCTGTATATCCGAGTAACACCGTTCAACCCTTATAAGTTTTTAAATAGTTTTAAAAGTGGTTGTGAGTGAAAGAGAGTTAAAAAATGGTAAAGATATAAAAAGTGTTATTAATTGGAAAGAATAGAAAAAAAAGTAATTGTTTTTATTGTAATTATATGGATGGGGATATATAATTCACTATGAATGCTCTATCAACTTTGCCTTCATTTTTAAAATTTTCTTTATTTTTTAAAAAGTTAAATATGGTTTTCATCCTAAGATTTCATAGTCATTTTAATTCAAAAGTTTAAATTTTACCATTTGCATTCAAATATTTCACAAAAAATATCATTTGAATTTATGTAACCACTATTAATTAATATTGATAATATTTTCCGTTTAGTTTCCTACATTAGAAATATTCTGGTCATAACATTTATAAAACAAAAAATCAACTCTTGTTGAGGGGTTTATGAGTTTAGCCTTTCATTTGCTAATCATCATTGATATTTAAACTCACCTATTAGATAAAATGAAATATAATGATAAGCACCTAAAAATGACACATTCTAACTTTATAAAATATACATCACAAAAAATATATAAACAAACCAGCTTACGCATTTAACAAAACTTAAAAAGTTGCAATTACCAAAAGACACTAAACACCTACATTTTTCACGTGGTTTGATTTTTTATTTTGTAATCGTTTTCACTATAAAACCAACCTATGTGAAAAGTTTTATGTTTTTAGTTTTTTTTTGGTAACTACATTTACGATTTGACAACATGGTAATCATTTGTTGTTTTGTCTTGTTAATGTATTTTGGTTTAGTATTTTTGCCTAACTTGTTTAATAATAGATTTATTTGATTTAAAATTTGATTATGATTATAATTACGATTATGATTAATGATATTTTATTATTATTATCATCCACGTACTATAAATGTCATATTGTTTATTGTTTTCTTATATCTTTATGATGATTTGTATTTTATGATTATAATTCAAGTGGTTTGTATCCTATGACTTGTTTGTTTATTTATATATACTTGTGGTGTATTATTTATAAAGTTTGAGATGAGTCATTTTAGACAGTTATCATCATATTTTATTTTATTTAATAGGTGGATTTAAATCGAAATGGTGATTATTAAATGTTACTGAATGCATAAAACCTTTGTGGTTTTTGTTAGGAGTAGTTAAATGGATTCAAATGATATTTTTTGTGAAATATTTGGATGCAAATGATAAAATTTAAACTTTTGAACTCAAATAATAATTTCAATAAAATCTTAGAATGAAAAACACATTTAACTATTTTTAAAAGAACTTCACCCTTTTCCTAAAAACAACTTATCGTTTTTTTATGTTATTATTTCTTTATAAAAATTACACCATTAAATTGATCGTTTTAATATCTTTATTTCGAGTATAAACTTGTTGTATATTTTTTGAATTTTTAACGTTCTTTGTGGACCATCAATTTTAACACTGTAACTCTAATTTGCAAAGGGAACATGGTCTGTTGTGAATCACTGGATTAATGGTGCATCACGGGTCAATGATCTCTATCCTTTATAAAGATTCATTTAAAAACAAAATAGGAAATTAATATATGTTTTAGGATGGATTTAACTTTTAAATCCATATAAAACGTTAAATAACTATATATATATATATAATATAATTTATGAAATTAATAAAAATAAGTTTTTAAAAAGGAAAAACCAGAAAAAGCTTTAAAAATTGACAGGCCACCTTGACGAAACCGACCGTTTCAACTAAAAACGGTCAATGCACACAACCGAAACGGTTATATGATCGATTCCAGGCAAATCCAGTTTTGAAATACGGATTGTATTTACTCTCTCTATTAATTAGTTAATCAATTCAAATTTTGTGTTTCGAGTTTATCATGGACCAAGAAATTATTGTTACTCCTTTCACAAGATAGGGATTATTGTTAACATCGTCCGATACGAACCGAAATTAAACATATAAACACACACATCAAAAATATTACTAGCAGTCATAACAATAGGATCTGGAAAAAATATAACAATAACAAACCTTACTCGTATATTCCATGAAATAAAAAGGCGCTTGAACTATCAGAAAACAGTAAGACGATTGTTGGTTATAATTTCTAACCCAATTCACGAGCTGGTGAAGTTGAGGGATCTAAGTTGACAGTTGGTCAAGTTAGATATAATTGTTATTATTTAGTGATTAGTATTGTAATCAAGTAAGACTCTAACAAGATGGTTTGATCCTAAATTTTAGCAATCCTAATTACATTCAAGTAGGTTTGGTTTTAACCTATAAATACACAACCAACGTTTAGGGTTATGTATGGGTTGTAATCGGTTTTGAGTTAGTTTTTCTTGGTTATAATAAATCATTGGAAGTTAGCCAATTTATCTTGTTTTTTATATCGATTCTTGACTTGAATTGGTATCAGAGCTTGGTGGAATCAAGAACCAAGTTCAAAGTACCCGGGATTGATACCAAGATCT
Organism: Flaveria bidentis; assembly: GCA_018326385.1. Taxonomy (NCBI): domain Eukaryota; kingdom Viridiplantae; phylum Streptophyta; class Magnoliopsida; order Asterales; family Asteraceae; genus Flaveria; species Flaveria bidentis. Next base: position 5,906 of record BJCM01075943.1, read on the forward strand.
ACTTGTCGCATGGAAGCCTATTTTGTGGTCGTGAAAAGATCTAGGGCTGATCGTTTCTGCCAAGGAGAGATTTAGGGTCGATTGAAGTCAACCGAGTGAGATCTAGGGCCAATTGATCAAATGCCGAGGAAGATCTAGGATTGCCGACCGATTGCTTCAAGAAGCCGTCGTTGATTTTGTTTATCAATTCCGGGAACCAAGGAACCAAAGCCGAAGATTATTAACGACAAGTGTTGTTGCAAAGGATCAAACTCGTTGGATCTACCGTCATAAAGCCCAATGATTGATCATGTTTAGCGACCACAAGTTGTTGCCAAAGGATCAAGGCAACCGGTTTTAGAAACATCCAAACCAAAGTTAGTTGCATAGTTTACTTGGATGCCAAGTTTCTATTGATTTCATCTACCAGATTAAAGTTCAAGCAGGAAATCAACTCCGGTTATCGATATGTAGGATTGGATTAAGAACTCTCAATTTCGAAGGAAGCAAGTCAATAACCTCCTAAACAAGATATAAAAGTTTTCTTGAGCCATCCAATTAAAAAAAAGGAGTGTTATGCGATTCAAGAGTGAAATCCAAGTGATGGCTGAGGAATAATTCAAACACACATACATGAAGGGTATTATTACGATTTGTTGTTGTTAATTCTCAATTACAAGCTATAAGTTGGTGGCAGGTGTAAAGGGTTATCAACAAGGTGGTTGAGATCTTGTATGATAGCTCTTCCGAGAATGATAAGATTCAAAGATGATTCAATTACTCGGGATAAAAGACCCCGATGTTACGGTGTTGCTTGGAGTAAAAAGCCTACCTAATACGATTCAAAAATTAGGGGGTGATTGTTGGTTATAATAACCCGATTCACAAGCTGATTATAATAACCTAATTTACAAGCCGATGAAGTTGAGGGATCTTAGTTGACAAATTGGTCAAATTAGATATAATTTTTATTATTTAGTGATTAATATTGTAATTAAGTTGGACTGGTTTGATTCTAAAGTTTGACAATCCTAATTACATTCAAATAGGTTCGGTTTTTAACCTATAAATACACAACCAACGTTTAGTGTTATGTATGGGTTGTAATCAGTTTTGAGTTAGTTTTTTCAACGTTTAGTGTTATGTATGGGTTGTAATCAGTTTTGAGTTAGTTTTTTTTTTTGTTATAATAAATCATTAGAAGTTAATCAATTTATCTTGTTTTTTATATCGCAACTGGACTTGAACGATAACATAAAAACATAAAAACAAACGCACACAACCCTTACCTTTTTGGCTGGCTACTTTTATTGTTACACTAAAGTAAAGTTAAAAACAAAAAAAGAAAGAAAATACAAGATGGTTGCAAACACACATATTTCATAATTAGCTTCTTTAACGTTCTAAAATACGAGTCCACCACGACACTCATTTGCAATTGCATGGTTCACATGTGCACGGATTGCACTTGCACCCTTCATTCTCGGTCGCCGTCGCCGCCGCGCCTTCGGTGGTATATACTCCACTGCATCACCATCCATAGATCATCAAGATAAAATAATAACAAAAATAATAAGAAGATAAAATAATAATAATAATAATAATAATAATAATAATAATAATAATAATAATAATAATAATAATAATAAATCCACCTTTCAACGCTATGATATCTTGTACAATTTCATAACGAAATTATTTACTCGATATTTATATAGATATTTACGATGTCAGACCAATAATTTACGCTATCGGACTAAAATTGGGACTAAAATTTAAGGCTACTGCGATACACTATTTTTGATCATGTATTTTACACTATTGATACACTATTTACATTAAATAAACAAAAAATTACAACAATTCATAACCTGTAATAGAAATTTACATTGACATTAAACTATACACTCACTTAAAAAAAGTTACGGTTTTCCACCGGCCCTTTTCCTTGAGGCCCTTTTCACCTCTCAACTTTAGCCATTTATATCTAAAGTTTGGTGTTAACCCTTTTACTTTACTCAAATTTCTAAAGTTTCGTGTTAACCCCTTTATTTTACTTGCATTTGCATTGAATAGGAGAAGTTAAAGGAAAAAAGGAGAAAATAACGTACGGCTTGTTGGCTGCAACACCAAGTATAAGTGTCTCAGCGGTACTTCTCTCGCCTGAGCCTATATCCGGAAACATCTTGCACCTGCGACCAACAAAAGAAACCTCAAACTCCATTTTATTGGAAACATTTAAATTCAACTAACGAAATAAGGTAACAAAATGTTATTATTAAGTATGAATATGAATTACTAAAAGTCTAATATTAACTTAATTACCCGCTACAGCTGCTACCACACTTGCAACCGGAGCCACACCCACAGTTTCCACCACAGCAAGAAGACGACATTATTATTAGTGCTATTATCGAAAGTATTAAAGCAGTTAGTTAATTTGTTGTGTTGAACTAATAATGTATGGCGGTGATCACCCTATTTATAAGCACAAGATTGAGCAGACTGCAGTAGCTATTGATTTCCACCGTCTACGTGTCACCATGGAACGATTATGGTGGTGATGGTTCTATATGGGTCGGGTCTAATACGGGTCTGGATTTTGACCCGGATGTTGTGGGGGTTACCCGATTATGTGTGTTTTTGGATCTCGAGACAACATTACGCGTAGAGGGAGACGATTGTGTGTATATATATTAAGATAAAAAATGTTTCATTATTATATTAAAAATATGAGTGCAGAGATATTGAAACTTTAAAAGTAGAAGAATGTGAAACATCAAGTATAACGGTTTGTTAAAAAAATTATTTGAGCTGCATAACGATTTGTTAAATCTTGCAAAACTAAAATGAAAATATAATACTTGTGTTTTAAAAATTAAAGATAAAGTTGCTGTATAACTTGTTTTCTTTGAAAAAGATTGGTTTTGATACGTGTCTCATAACCTTTCTGGTAGGTGATGACTCTACATAATATGGGGTCTACTATTTACACGTGTTTTTAGCATTGTAGCCGGCCCAGTATCCAATGCAATTCAGTTTTATTGCACCTGCTTTTAGATAATACTAGTCTTTGTACGCGGGCCGATTAAATATAAACTAACAATCGATCCGATTTGTATCTAAACTAAATATATGTCGAATCATAAATTACGTCAATTTATAATATTGAACGAAAATGTATTATGCTTGACATGTTTTTTTTCCAGACAATCTCATGTTAAAAAGTCGTTGTCAAAACGACATTTTACAAAAAATTTAAGAACTGTTTTGTAACGAATGTATCAATTTATATATTATTAATTATCAATTTTGCAATACATAATGAGTTGTACAATATGTTTAATAGTTTGTATCCAACTTTGTCTCTTTTTTAATCCTTAACTGATTTCTTAACTCAATCTAATTCTTTTTATACTTTAACAATTTAACTCCAATATTTTTTTAGTTTCAGCTTGGTCTCTTATACTTTTCATTTTTAATTTTTTTTGTTTTACGGCTCGATTTAAAGTTTGCGAGTTAACTCACCGCAATGTGTTTGTGTGTGTGGTTCAACGTTTTACCCTTATATTTTCCCCATTTAACGACCCCGTCGTAACACATCGGTTCTATATCGACTTATTTATTGTTTTATATGATTTACGTTCCGCCTACGCGGTTTAACACTTTTACACTTACTTTTTGTTCGTTTTTATTTTTTTCTTACCATGAGCTTTTTAAATGTTAGTGGTCACTGACGGTGTTGTGTCGTTGGTGTTACTTGACATGGTTTTACGGCTCCCGTTTTAAAGCAGAGGGCTTAAGACTAGTTATTATTATTATTAAAATTAACCTTGTATTATCTATTCTTCTTCCACACATGTGTGTTGAACACACCAAGTCAAGAAACTAATCCATTAGCATAATCAGTTGACGAATTTAGGAAAGTCAACATTAATTAAATTACGTAGCAAATAACAATATATATGTATTACATATGTTAACAGTCAAAACCTATAGCAAAGAAAACCATAATGCAAGGCACCCCAATGCAAGACTCTCGCTAATCTCCGGTATGTTGTCTTGATCTCCATTGTATCGGCTACGGTTTGAATCCTGAGCACACACTTCGTATAGTGACCAACGCTAACAATGCGACGAGATCTCGCTGTATTAGACGTGGTACTCTTGGCTGTCGCAAATTTGGTTGTAATCGAAGGAGATCTAGCTTTTGAATACCCCACGGAGGTTGTCGATGATGATGATGATGATGATAATGATGATGGCTATTGACTAACGGTGAAATTAGGAAAGTAAAAAAGCAAGTTGAATTGAAAACACCATTGTTTTTATTTTCTAAAGTAAACAAACTACAAAGGAAAGAATCGAAGCTTCTTTAGAGTAATGATAATGTACAATAACAAAGCATAAAGGTATCACGTCATTTGTATTAGTAAGTTGATAATTAAAATAATATAAATTTACTCATAGTGTTACATTTGATACGAGGTTGTAAAACCTTAATGTCTATACTCGAAATTTGTAGGAATGTTGATGTGATTCTGTAAAGCTAGCTTACATGATAGGTGTATATGTTTTTTAAGAGTTTAGGTCTTGAGTCTAATCTTAAATAATAATGTAATTAAAAGATTTAAGTAGGAGAGAGAGTAGTTAGAGTCATTAATAAAATAACAATCAACAAGACACATTATATCTGTGTGATTAATCGGACATGTTTATTTGAATATATTTATAAGCATCACCTCGGTGTGTGTGTTGGGAGATAATGGTGGTGGTTAACGGTGGGTTCGACGTCTAGATCTAGCCGACTAAAATCTCAGACGACAATGGGTCAAATATCCTTGGTGACACTAGTTTCTTTGACCAAAGATCAAAACCCTAGTTGGCAACGGTTCTACTCCTTTTATAGAGATGTCGTATTCGGGGTGCTAGATCTGGTAGCCATGGGTGGTGGTGGTAGTTTGTGGTTGGGGAGGGAAGGGGGATGTGCGGTCCACATGTTGAAGAATTTGTTCATAACGCGTACTTATAATAGAATTGCCTCAACTAACAAAAGTTGCTATTAAACGAAAGAAGCAACCTCGTATATTCGCTATTCAAAAAGAAAAAAAAACTTGAAAATCCACCTCTTATACGAACACCAAAAACCGAGAATGAATGAACCAACTACTTAAATAGCTTATTAAATTAACTAATAAGCATTACGGTAGTTAATCATCCAACGATTCAATTTTGTTAAACCTTTATTAAAAATAAGCTAAATTTAAAACTTATTTATTCGTCCAAATGGTGCCTCCTATGATACTTTCGTCTATTATATATTTATATTATTAATATTGTTATGTTTCATGAAACTTAACTTTCTTACATTATTTAACCCAAAGCAAATATGTTTACATCCAAAAATCAAAACAAGAACAATAAAACAAATAAATTGAATAAATAGAAATAACCAGGTTTAGAATTAGGCCCTCAACGTGATAGACCTAATGCATAGACGAACTAACGAACAGTTCCGTCAAGCTGAACACAAAGATGAAACTCTAAGACAGTTTATTTGAGAGATTTTAGACATAGAAGAGAGATAACACTGAAAATCAAAACCATCAAAATAAGGAAATCTATATTGAACCTTGTTGAACAAATATTGACCACATGATGAAGGTGAGAGAATGACTAATAAGTTTTCTTCCATATGCCTTCATTGTTAATGTTGGAGACATTCTTGAGATCAAACCCTTCAATTCTTCTGTTAGGTAAACTTATATTCAAGAATAATGTTGTTAGATGGGTCATTAATCTTCTAATCTCAACATATAAGTTGAAGTGGATTGAATATGGATAAACAACTCAATCTAGCCGTGCCTAATTCGCAACAGCTGCTACAAGATCAACAAGACATCTAACAACACTTCAAAGCCCACATCAATTATATGCACTCCAATAAGAAAAAAATATATAAAAGACAATCATTTATATAACATTTCTAGCCTATATTTTATAGCAACCATATATTTGACATTGAATTACAAATAGCCATATGTTTCAAATACAACGTTTTAAAACTAACCTTCATAAGATAAGATGTTAATTAGAGATTAACAATTTCTATACACGTACAATATTATAATATTTTCGTTCATGTCAGACCCAAAGCACAGACAAACCCCTAGTTACTAAGTGAAGACTATGTAATAATACTAAAATAAAATCATATGCGCTAATATCTAAAAATATTTGTTTACGTTAAGATGCTTTCATTTCATACCAGAGCTACTATTATAATCTTATCTTCTTCTTACATCTCTAAATTTGTTAATATCTTTCATAACTATTAATTATGATTACGAACTTTTCAGTTTATTAGGTTACAAAACCTTTGTTTATCCATATTAAAGAAAAAAAAAAGAGCCACCCTTTGTAAAAAAGATACATCAGAGTATATTCTTCATGCATTTCCACAAGACCTCTTAATCATGACTTAAAATCGTGATGAATGTGCATGATGTTTATTAGCGTCTTTTGATCTATCATGCTTATTGACGTACAAATACGTACGAAAATTTATATGGTTCTCTCATTAAATACATTAACTAATATGTTGAGATAAATCATATGTTTAAATTGTATTATATTCATATTTTCCTCGGTTCAATATTGCCCTCAATATCACAGCTTGGTGGGGACGGGTTTACATAAAGATTTTGGATTTTCTTATAAAGTTTCAAGTACTTTAAACTTTCCATGGTTTAACTTGTGCATCTAATGTTTTTTTAATAGTTTTCCATTTGAGTTTAAGAAGATGGTTTTTCATAAGTCTGGATATTTTGTAATTTTAACTATGCATAACAAATTCATAGTATCTATGGTAATATATATATATATATATATA
>BJCM01075946.1:0-12240 GCA_018326385.1 Flaveria bidentis
TATGAAGAATTATTTATAATCCATAAATTATTACAAGTTATTTAGATGATTAATAAATGAATAATTCACTATATAAATTGCACTTTAATGCATTTGATCCTTTACAGTTATTATAATAATTTAATAATGGAACTTAGAAATGGGTTCGGGTTTGGGTTTTAACTTGGAAAATAACGGATGTTACAACTACACATATCCATTGTTCCTTTGTTCATTAAAATTATAACAACCAATTAGCATTTGATTCTAACCACAAGAATCACTCCTTATAGCATTTTGTGTACTCCACTAGGTCATGTGCTTGCAATATTAATTTGGATTATGAAATTCTAATTGACAAACATTTTATATATTTGTTATCAAATACAAGTAACTCTCACATCTAAGTTATTAAATAACATTTACATATAATGAAAGCTTCTCCTTTTCTAAACGAGTTTGAAAAGAGTTCTTGTTGGATCATAAAGGATGAAACTACCAAAAACTTAAGATTTCAGTATTGGCCATTAACTATCGAAACAGGCCAAGTGCTGAACTCAAGATTTCAACATTAGCCTTCAATTGCCGAATCAGGCAAGTGCTGAATCAACTGCTGAAGTGCATATGCTAAATGACTATTGATCAACATATGCCAGACAACTGGTGAACTACATGTGTTGAATGACTGCTTATTATCATATGCATATCATATGCCGATCAGTAGTGAACTCCATGATCATAGTCGCGATTGCTACTGAAAACAAGTATGTTTGTGCCGATGACTATTTTGTTTCACCTTTAGCTGATAACATAGTACAACAGCTGGGAAATCTGATACACAAATTACTAGTTCTACTATAGTTTTTGAAAATAGACTAATTATTCTTATTGTTTAGTATAAAAGTACTCACGCTTGTATAGGAGAGGCAAGCTTTCTAAGCCATTTGATTATATCTACTCAAGTGTAATCTTTGTACAAAGCAATTTAATCAAGTGAATACTTTCAAAGAACTTATTGTGTTTATCTTTACTCAAAGTATATGTGTTGTGATAGTAAATAACTAACTTAGATTCCCCATTCGTCAGTTATTGATCATAGAAGAAGTTCTTGTTTGTCTTAATCGATCCTGTTCCAACAATTTGTGCATACCCTAAAGGTTATTTCTGAAATAGGGTCTTCCCCAACATTTATTACAATTTGATAGGATATGCTTAAATTTACTTATGATGACATTTTGACACCCAATAGCCTTACATCTTTGTGTTAGTGGGGTCATCTTAGCTTATTTCTCAACTCAGATTATTGTGGCTCAGAAGGGCATCCGAAAGCAACGCATGTTGTAGTGTGAATATCCAACACTTTCGAGTGTTTAAGCTAACATTGTTACAAGTTTTTTTCTCAAATCATCACATAATAAGAATGATTCTAAGACAACCATCTAGGATAAACCTAGAATATTGACTTCTACTTAAGTTTCTTCACTAAATTATATCATATTCCTTAGATTAGATTGAATAAAAATCCTCATTAATTTTGTCCATACACAACTTCATTTTTGTGTTGTACATAATTTTAATGTTTTACATTATTATGCTCCGCAGAGCACCATAATTGATAATACATCATCTATAACAAAGATATAAAATACAAAACTTTAGTGATTATAATTGAAACCGGATTGCAATCTCCAATACTCTCATCATCAGATACGTCAATAACCTCTAGCGACACAACATTTTAGAGAGTTACTCAATACATTCCACCTATTATGGTTCTAACAACACAAGGAACGAGATCTCTTTTGAGGAAACATTAGCCCCATGTTTCCGGATGCAACTAGAATGAAGCAACCTTTCTTGTTCAACTTCTTGAAGATATTATATCTTTTTTGATGGCAGAGACATGGATAACATCTTTTAAGGTTAATTAGGGAACAATCTATAGCCCTTTCCAATTTCAGCAGTTTCAATTTTAATTGCTTTGGTTGTATGACCATCTACCATCACCAAGTTATTTATATAATAAGCTACTCACAGATAGTAATATTTGAATAATAATTTTTTTAACAGCATTACCAAATTGTTTTTTCCATCAAACAGGCTAGTTTTAAACTTTTTTTTTTATTTAAGACATGTAACCACTCGCAAGAGTAGCAAATCGTTTTAACTGTTTATGCAAATCTTGGTTTTAATCATTTTAAAACAGTTCATAATTTTACAAAACATCAAATTGGAGCAGTTGTAAAAATAAACTTAATTTTTATATTTTGATTACAAATATCAATACTCATAACTTCAAATAGTTTTATTAAATAAGACCATTTATGATGCACACGTCAAAGATTAAACGTTTACACAAAACAATATTAAAAACTAATTTTTGACAATCGAAACTTTCTACGTGCAACAACATAAGTAGGGGTGTTTGAAAATATCCAAAAACCGAATCCGATGTATCCGAAATTTTAGATTTGGATAGTGTTTTTCAAAATTTTTGAATATTCGGATATCCAAATTATAAAAAAAAACTATAATAATATTAAATAATAAATGTTAATTAGAAATTCCAGAAATTTTCGGATATTTTTATAATAAATCTGGATACTTGAAAGTTATTTTAATAAAAAATATTATTTTTTTATAAAAATTATTGAATAATAGTTATATTTTAAGAATTTGTATATTAGTTTGAATATCTGAAACTTCGGATATGAATTCAGATATTGAAATCACTATCCGAAATTTCCGGAAATCCAATATGAAATTTTTACATAAAATGTTTTAAGACCAAATTTTTTGAATAAAAAAACCATTCGTTCTCGTCATACGATCGTCTAGATTTAAGATTGTAGTTCAATCCTAACAGAAAATCTAAAGAGCAAAGTTGTAATGCACATGTTATTTTCTAAAATTTATTTCCAAAATTTTTCCAGAAAAAAATCTCAAATTATTTTTCGTTTGGCCTTTTATGAAACCAAATCCTTAGTAACAACGTTGTAAGATTGTTTGAACAATCGCACAAGAGTCTGACTCAAGATAGTAGAAAGTTGCGTGATGTGCGCGGGTATAGATGTATTTTTTATAATGATTTTTCACATCAATGTAATTTTAAATTTATAGCAATAATTTTTATGTCAGAATTAAACCATACACAAATGATAAGTGTACCTATCGTATATGTAGCATTATTTTTACAAGTATAGATCCAAAAACATAGTAGCTACTAATAGTCAAGTTTTGCTAATACTTAGCCAAAATTATAAATGATTTAGTATTTTTTTATATATTAAATTAAAATAAACATAAATAAATATAGATAGATATATAAATAGAAATCAAGAAAACTAATCAAACAAATGTAATGTTCATTTAGACTTTGAATCCACCTAGCCAAACAATAACAACATACACAAATTCATGATGAGATCATTTTATACACATGTAACATGAAAATAAACAAAACTCCTGTCAAGACTATCTAATCATACGACTTTTTTCAAAGTTAATACGATGTTAACATTGTAACCACCTCAATTCATTTGAAGATTCAATAATATAGTTATGTTGAATATAAATGTAGACTCTGTGAAGGTTATTTACTTTCATAATTATTTGAAAAGCTAATACGATAAACACATACTAGCCACCTCGAATAACGTAATAAAAAAACATCATGAAGCTCTTCAACTTATGAATATCATGCCATGAATGCATGAAGTAGATCTTTACACTAGTAAACCATAACCCCACGTACACAATAACATGATAAATTCATAATGAACGTAATTGCTTTTCCAATCATATACACAATGATGCATATTTGAATAACAATCATACATGTTTCAATCCCCATCCACAATTAAGAATGCTCAGGTGAAAGCAATCCAGGGATAGATGACCTCCCTGGGATGTTTTCACCCGGGCAAACCAAAAGCAAAGCCGTGAGCTCCTCGTAGACAAAACGGACAATATTGGTGGTATGAGGGGTCAGGTGTTACACAATGGTATCAGAGCTACTCATGTGTCGTTTGGGATGTGGGGCATACCTCATTGATGATGATCACTTCTAGGGCTCATCGAGGACGATGAGTCCAGGGGGGGGTGATTGTGACACCCTACATATATTCTACATCGGTCGTGGACATGACAGATTCCTGATTCATAAATATTGCCCTGTCTCTAATATCACCAATGCATTTTTGGCGTATTGGTTGTGACTGAGAGGAGAACTTCACATTTAAGCGTGCTCAGGTGGCAGCAATCCAGGGATGAGTGACCTCCCTGGAAACAATCCAGCAATCCAGGGGGGGTGATTGTGACACCCTACATATATTCTACATCGGTCGTGGACAGGAGAGATATCTGGTTCATAAGTATTGCCACGTCTCTAATATCACCAACGCATTTTTGGTGTATTGGTTGTGACTGAGAGGAGAACTTTACATTTAAGTGTGCTCAAGTGGCAGCAATCCAGGGATGAGTGACCTCCGTGGGAAGATTTCACCTGGGCAACGAAAAACAAATCTATGAGCTCATCGTGGGCAAAGTGAACAATATTGGTGGTATGAGGGGACGGGTGTTACATAAATTTCAACAATTTCACTTATTTCTTGAGTTTTTTATCAAAATTATTAAGTCACCATTTAAACCTACAAAATTCATATAAAACACGATTAAGTGTCACTCTAAATAAATTTGTAACCAAAAAAGCATTCAACCAATGGATGTTATGTATTACTAAAATGTATAATTATAAGCATATCATTTGGTCACTTTGTATTAAGAATAATAATAATAATACTCTCGTTAGTGAAACATATCCTAGTGCAATTCCATATACATAATTAAATTGAAAAAATAAATACAAATAGATTTTTTTAAACGACTGGTTAGTTGTTAGTATCTTCTTTTTTTCTCTTGACTGCAACAATGAACAAAAGACTGTTGTTGCGAGTCACATATTTAACATGCTTCCATTAAAATAGATTTCGAGTCATTCTGGAGAGAACCTTTTTGTTCTCAAGCTACAATAACGAAATAATTTGTACTGCCAATGATATCCATACAACTAAAGTTGTGTCGGGTAAAAATATTAGTATAAGAAAATTATAAAGATGAAGTTGATGAAAGTGGAAGAAATCATAGAAAGCAAATTATACTTTATTTTCTAAAATGAACCTAAGTTCATTTTATAATAAACTAAAGTCGTAACAAATAATGCAATACAGTATTGTAATAAACAAGTTTTAATTATTTGAAATGAATTAACGTATTTTGTCATATTCTTTTATGATTGTTTTGTAATTGATCGGTTGTAACAGACTTGAGTAAATGGCTACTTCTGATATGGTCGTATCAGTTGCTACCGAAGCCTCAGATCAGTTGCTACCAAACATAATATCAACTGAGGTTCACAATGAACTAGTTTCAACCGAAGTATGATCAGTCCGATTTTAGCCAAGGTCGGTTACAACCAACGCCAATATCAGCCGAGATTGGTTCTTTTAAACCCGGAACCCCGTTTCTAACTTACTATTGAACCCATGTACACATGTTTTTCTTGTTTAGAAGATGCAGAACTTCTAGTACAAGTCAAAGAAGAAAGAAGAAGAAAAAGACTGTACAAGGTATCACCATTGTTTAAATATACAAACATGATTCTCAAGCAGTTTATAGTGAAGCGAGTGTGTGAAGTGCACTATTAAAGTGCCACATTGCACCCACACCATAACGTGCGTGTTAAGGTGCACCCTTTGGGTTTCCACTTGTGTCCTACTAAAGGAAACAATGTGCAAGGAGTGCTCCTCCTAATTAACCGCTTCAAATTTCATCTCCCGACCTATGTAGGACTAGTTTATTTTCTTTTAATTTTCCACTAACTTTAGTTATCCAACTAGTCAACTTCGAGTATCAAAATCTCATTTATTGTAAGTTCATTTTAGACATCATGTGGTTCGTTCTCTCACATAACATAACACAATCCATATATTATAAATTATAGTACTTATATATAAATATAATTAGTTGTGTACAAAATAAGATAAATCACATTTAAGCTACTAGTTTTAACAATAAAGAAAACAATGTATTTATTATAAAAAGAAATATGTCTTGTAAGATTTAGCTAAGGTCTTCCTCCCTCTTCTAATAAGTCAAAATAACGTGTAAAATTTGAATTCTTTTAGTGTCATTCATCTCAGATACTTTTTTTATATTATGGTGGATATGAAATTTGGGGGAGATAACAGCCAAAACAAGTCGCCATTGATCCAACTATGACCTCACTTGTCTAACATTTTTTTTCATGATGTGTGTATTTGTGAATTTGTCCCTCTCATCTAAATTTAATTAATCTAAATGGAATGAAACTTTGTTATTATTTATTTTATATAATTATCTTCAACTTCATGTAAACTTGAAAAATATACACTTAATCGATACCACGTTTCATATGTTTATTTAGGTCACTTGGTTTTAGAAAAAAGATTAACAAACAAAAAAAGGTTCATGACAATATTAGAATTAGTTTGTAAGAAAAAGTATGAACTTTAATAAATCAGTAAATAAGCTTGATTACTATCAGCTCAAATACTTGCCGAAGAGTAATAAACTAATTTTTCCCAACTCGAGATCCTTAGCGATTTTGTACGCCATTTTCAACATGTGTATAGCTTTTCATCTCTCTTTACCCAATTTCAACAATGTATATAGACAAATATAATCATTGTAACATGTGTTGTTATATCCATTATTATTTATAAAGCTAAAAGTGTTAAACGGTCAACCAATCTGATCTAGGCCATTCCGACAAGCACTTAATATCACAAGAACATTAACAAAGTATTAACCGGTCAACCAACCTAGTCCAGGCCATACTGACTAACGCTACAAGATTTTCGGTCAAAGATCAATTCTCAAATATAATCGTTTGTGTGAACTTGTAAATTCAGCATGTTCAAATAATTTAAGTTTATGTGAACTTCCAAACCAAGTAATTTTTCAAGTTTAAAGGAGGATATACGAAATCTCATTCTAGGGAAAAAAAATATGTTGGTGTGACTTGAAATATAGAAAACTGAATAAACGATGCAATTGAAGAAAAACTTGGGCTCGGTTGCTTATGCACAATTACATGAAAAGGCCCATGGCGTACGTTTGTAGAATTGTAGGGCCTCTCCTGTTTTCTTTTATTTTATGCAGTGGTTAAAAATTCCCTTTATAAACCATGGATACCTCGTATTTCAATTGGTTGCTAAACGAGTTGCGAACCATATATGAACCCAAAACTTTTACACGAACCTAAAAATCAAATCGAACACAACTCACATGTTCATGAGTGAATGCAAACACGACTTATTTAAACTGATTTTTATATTTAATTGTTTCATGTTACTTCTATAAATTAACTTACGCAACATAAGAAAAACACAAGTGCCATAACACGGTTGTGTTTAAACTATGTGACTGATGATCATATATTTATCTAACTTTTAAGCAAGTCAACTCAAGTGATTATCTAGTAGAAAATGTTGGGTGAATATTGACCAGTTGAAAGTAAGTTGCACGTGGGTAATCATGTGAACGTTGGAGTTCGGTTTCACCGAGAAAGCTGGATTGATTGATTAATAAGGAATTAGTTTATTTTATTCTCTATTTAAAGTCTGCATAGTTGTTTGTTTTCAATCATCCAAAAAATTAGTCGAAATTCATTGTAATCTTTCTGCTGACTTTAGTAAGCTTTTGATTAATAAATCTGATTGCATTCGACTACACCTTTTTGCTCCTCTGTTTTTCATTTGATTGCATGTTTAATCCAAGTTAACACTCCTAGCAAGATGAACTTGATTGCGACTAAGGGGCAGGGAGTTCAAACCATCATGGTTTGATATCTCTATCCTTAAGATACTTATTGGTACTATAAACTACATTGTGCGGCTTGATAATGGTATTTTTAAATGCACAGTAAGATGCAAAGAAGGCGCAATCATACCAGAAACTTGGGAAAAAAGATAGAAAAGTTAAATACGATGAAACAACCACAAATAATACATATGGATTCAGGTATCAAGTTCTCATCCATCAATACAACACTTTCAGCAGGGATAAGAAAGACAAACCTTAACTCATAAACATCACACCAACAGCCTTTATGCTCATGCACCATTCTCTACTCCTGCATAAGTAGGATTGAAGTCAAGACAAAATGCATATTCACAAACATACTACTAGCTTTACTTTAGAAAATCTCAAATGCATCAAGATTAACGATTTAACCCCCTCAAACCAGCGGAATGATAATAGCGAATCAGACTCGCAGACATAATGCTGAAAAAGTATAACTTTCCTAACTTGACTATTTAACTTTCACAAAGAGGATCTTACCTTCAAGCCATTTTGTAGTTCGTCCATCATTACTGGTAGAAGTGTAATTTCAACACATTTACTTATAAAATTAATGGTTGATTTGGTTCTTTTTTATATCTCAAACATATTAAATATCAAAGTTTACCAAAAAGAGGAATGATGGGTTGAAAGTCGTCCTAATTATTTTTATTACATGCAATTTAGTACATCATTTTTATTTGGAGATTTGTCCTATTATTGTAGTAACATTGATTTAGTAATAAAAATAATATTAATCACATTAAGTATTTATAAATGATTTTGGAATAATGGAAGAAAAAAATCGTTGGCCGGTCAACTCAGAACCCATCCTATTACAACACATACTAAAAAGGCCCATTTCAACCCATTACCCAACTGACAGACCCACCAATCTTGGCTTGATATATTATGTATACAGAAAACGTTTGTAAGTTAGGACTTTGATAGTAGAATATTGGCAGATAATTAAGCAGTGACATTATACACATTGCCCTGAGACATACAAAGTCAAGGAACCATATGGTTATCTACCAACAGATATCCCATTATTTTTAAAAAGGTTCATTTCTAGGCTTCTATGTTACTAAATCATACTCTGATGCAATTAGTTATGCCATGCATACAATAAAAATAGATAAACAAGTAAATATATAAACTATAATTCATCTACATACCTCATCGTCATCATCATCCTCATCCTCCTTCTTAAGGCGGGTGTTACCACCTTCCTTATCAAGCGGTAGCTTCATCCCTCCAAAGGGCGTCTCCACATCAATATTCCCTTTCATGGAATAACCGGTGCCTTTCCCTCTGATCATATCCCATAAAGCAGAACCACAATCCTTAGGCCTAAAAGTGATTGGAATATCAAGGTAAGTAATACCATTTCTTTTAATATTCTCAGTTTTAGCGAGCTCTGCACCGCCAATGCTGACATCACACAGCCAAACTTCATAGTCAAGTGCATTAAGCCCCAAATCAAAATCATTCTTGTTTTCCAACTTCAAATGCAGAGTTGCAACAGTTTCTTCGAATGAGAACTTTTGAAACTTTATCTTTACAATGTCAACATCTGGCTTGTAAGGTATTGGGATCTCCCCAGTTTTCTCAAGAGGCAGAGTTAGCCTTCCGAAAACAGGCACATCGACGATCAAGTCAACTTTGACTCTGTAAGGAATGATGCTGCCAGGCTGAATATCAGCATAAGTGTTCTTGATGTCATCATATATCAGACAAAGTGGTATTTGAACAGTCTCTGAACCATGTGCATGGATTGTCCCAGCATCAGGAATCAATCCGGAGATTAGTTTCCTTCCATCGCTTTCGATCAAGTAGTTAATGTCAATAAGAGGGATGGGAATGGGATTCGGGTTTGTGACAAGAACATCTACAATAAGATCAGCCTGCTGAAGGTTGATTTTGGGGATGTGAATTGCTGTGACATCAGCTGTAGGCTTTCCAAATCCAATTGTCTCTTCAATCTTCTCACCAATATCATGAATAAAATCCTTTACCTTCTCTAGAAATCCACTATTTTCACCTTCTTCATGTTCCTTATCCTTAGCACCTCGTTCCACTATCTCTGGTTTATCACATGAAGACATACCTGGGAATAACGTATATATCAGTGTTGCATCATTTACTTTCAACAGACTCTAATCTACACAATCAGTAGTACACAATAACAAGTGAATGTATGCAGGGTGAACACTTGATAGCTCATTCCTACAAAACTTTTATTCTTAGTATTGCTTATCAATCTGGTTTTCTAACAAACATTTTAGTGAATTCATGTAAAATCGTAATTAGATCTTTGACACAACTGTCTCTTGATTGATATAAAAAATACAATGTACTAAAAGAGAGATCAAAATTCAGTTAATATAATTGTGCTACATTCCGCATATAGATCAGCTTGCTTAGAGCATCTGCAACGGGCCTGAGGCCACAAATCTCCATCCAGAACTCAACGCCCACCCCCCCGTAATGGCAGCAGTACCACTCATTGTTGAACCCACTCATTCTTGTGGGACACCGCACTTTAACACACACATGTAAATTGCGCAAATAAAACGAGACCAAAATTCATATGGGAGAGGAATAAGAGACATTTCCAACGTTGAATAAGAATAGGAAAAAAGGTAATTTGGTGCCTATGTGAACAGAACGAGTGTGGTTACTCTAGTGACCACTCTCTCCCCGTCATCGTAGTAGATCTCTTAATCCTTTGATTTAGTATTTCTCTAGAGAAATTGAACCAAAAATTTTGACTATAAATGCATCAAGACTCTCCTCTACTCAATGTTGTAAAAACCGTTAAAGACGCTAGTCAGACGTTGGGGTAGCAGTTAATCGGGATTACTTATGATTAATCGGGATTAATCGGATTGAAATTTTTAAAAGTAATTTTCAGTTACATATATATATATACACACACGCACACACATTTTTACATGTAATTATATAAAAATGTTAAACATTTATATACACAAATTTTACCAAAATTTACATACATTTGACCAAAAATTTCAAGGTTTGACTGGAATTTCCAACTTCGATCAATTACCGATTTTATCCACCGATCACATGAAATCGTCAAAGCCACCAACTGACTAGGTCGATCTTTACAACACTGGCTCTACTTACATTTTTTCTAGAAAACAAAACCACCAGTAACCAAGTCGAACAATGTACAAATATCCTATCACAACCATAATCTCTTGGGTGATCGGTTAGGTCTCAACCATAAATTATTCCTAAAAGAAACAGATAAAAAGAGCGTTGACTATAGATCACCACCCGAACTTACTCATCATCAATTCACCTCTAATATCGAGCTACTTTCACTATAACAACTACACAGAGTAACGAATCTGATCAAACTCAAAGCACAACAACACGCATTTGACTACGGTCTCACTCGAATTGACTTCACCACAGTCCACAAATTTCCACTCCCTCAATCAAACCACAACTAATCATCTCAGATTCA
This sequence comes from Flaveria bidentis, assembly GCA_018326385.1. NCBI lineage: Eukaryota > Viridiplantae > Streptophyta > Magnoliopsida > Asterales > Asteraceae > Flaveria > Flaveria bidentis. The sequence continues at coordinate 11,357 of BJCM01075946.1, forward strand.
ACATCATCAAGTTCATTCAAACTCAAAACTACCGTAAATTGATCATAACAACCAACAGATCACGAATCAAAACGAAGGGTACCTGCAAATCGTGTGTAGATGGTCAAATTCAAATCTGCAAAAACCAAAGGAGATGAGATCGAATAAGTAAAACAAGTGGAAAACAATTTGGATGAGATGAGATCAGTTAATATAGATCTAAAGATGTATGATTGGATGAAGAAGGTGAGGGGAGAGAGAGAGCGAGAGAGGGGACACCTGTTGTGTGAAGATGTTAAGTGTGTGTGTGTGTGTGTGTGTGTGTGTGTGTGTTTGATCGTCCTGCGTTAGGCTTAAATAGTTATAAATGTGTTGGTCCACCGTCCATTTGAGATTTGATCACATATGATATCACACGCTTCATCCACGTCGCCTTTTGTTTTTGTTTTTCTTGTTAGTTAGAAGTTTAAATTCGTGTCTGAAAATATTAAAAATAAGAATAACACCTGCCGACACTTGTTTTAAATATATGTAAAAGAACAACTCCACAACTCACATGTTTCATACTTTTATATCAATGTTTTAAATCATATCAGACAGTAAATCAGTCATTAAAATCAGTCATTTTAATGATTATCAGTTGAATTGTTCGGATCAAATTTAAAAATTAAATTATATAATATATATATACATATGTATATGTATATAAATAAACATATATATGTATAGATGTATATATATATATATGTATGTATGTATGTATGTGTATGTGTATGTGTAGGTGTATGTGTATGTGTATGTGTATGTGTATGTGTATGTGTATGTGTATGTGTATGTGTATGTGTATGTGTATGTGTATGTGTATGTGTATGTGTATGTGTATGTGTATGTGTATGTGTATGTGT
>BJCM01075950.1:0-10000 GCA_018326385.1 Flaveria bidentis
ATAGGGGGGGAATGGGCGGCCATGCCCTCTTATAACACCCACTCTCTGTACCTTTGTCCTCTTTTACACTTTTAATCCTCCATCTTGGGTTAAACTTGCATTTGTTACCGTTGTTATTCTTTTATTGTCTTTTCTTAAATTTCCGGGTGTTACAAGTTTAGTTACAATGGTTTTAAGGACTTATGAAGGTGAGGTTTAACTATGAAATAGTTAAGTGTAGCCTGATGTGTAGGTTATAGATCAGTTATGTAGGTACTAGTTTACTGATCCTGGAATAGCGAAGTGACATCTTGTACGAAGGTATAATGCTTAATTACGGGGGGGTTACTTGTGAAGGTTTTTGCTAATTTTACAAACACATAAGATTAGTGCAAATATGGAATAGTGACATATTTGGGTGAACATATTAGTGTAATAACATTTATAAAGTCAAATGCTTGAACATCTTTCGTATGGTTTCATACGTGCATAGTGACATTCATGCAATAGAGATGCTATAAATGTGAACACTAATAATAAGCAATCAATTTTATCATAAAATAATCAAGTTCTATGAACATAAATACATTGAGTACACATATCCTTCATGAAATAGTGAAAAAAACATATAAAACATTGGGATCTAGAACTCATATTTGATAAACTTTTGAACAAACCCTAGAAGATGATGTTGTTCTTCATGTTGAGATCTAGCAACATGCACAAGATACAACCTTTTAACACTAGAACTTGCTACACTCAACTTCTAAACATAATATATGCTTAGATATGTGGGATATGATAACAAAGATCGCACATTTCTTATTCTTTATTGACCTTTTCTCTCTCTGCCTAACACAAGCTTTCTCTTTCTAGTTTTAGCAAGCTTAATTGCAAAGAGGATGCATGGGTAGCTTTTGACATTCCCGGCTCCTATAACTTTTCTACATGTAACTTAAAATTGTGACTTTATCTGAATTATGAGGTGTTATATGTAATTTTAATTAAAAAATTATATATAAAAGTTATAAACAATTAAAAAATGGAAAAAACTTAAAAAATTATAAAAAATAAGTCATTACTATGATATCTCCATCTAACCTTTTCTCTAAAATTTGATACCATCTTTGATCTCAATCATTGATTAAAAAACTTAAATGTTAAAATTAGTTATTAAGCTTTTTCTTCTAAATATTTTTTTATTATAACCCAACCCTTCTTGTTTACTCTTTAAAGCATACAAATTTACAAGAATTACGCTAAGCCTATTTGTAGCGAAACTTGAAGATGGCATTTAACAGTTAAACGTCATTAAGTTATGAGAAAATGGTTATAAAAAGTTATGCTTTCGAATTTAGTATTTGTCAATTTAAGTTCATAAAGATGACGCATATATCCACCAGCATGTGCATTCTGTGCAAACTCAGTCTCTCCAGCATCGCCATTTTTGTCATTGTCTTCTTTTTCACAACCACTTTCACAAACCCCAATGCTCCCTTTCACACACACATATGAATCTCGTGCCTATTCCCCACCTTACGATCATCCAGCTGGTACAATAATCGCAACACGACATGCCATATTTGTGAATGATTCTATATCTAATTATTGCTTTATGTAAGATTTCAATAATATTCGTAGTCGATTATTGGTGACCCACTTGCTTGTTTGCTCAAGAGTTGAAGTTCATCTGTTGGTCTCGATCCGGTAAGTTTGAAGTAGTTAATTTTGTTACTATTTATTGAATTTTATGATGTTGGTATCTATGGATTGAAGTTTCGTGATGTGGGTTTTTGTTTTGTTGTTAGTGTGATCGAATGTTGATCGATTCTCGTTGTTTGTATGTGATATTGTGATTTTTGATCCATTTTTTGTTTTGTTTGGTGTCTTCTTAATTCAATTTTCTGTGGATCAATTGTATAGTCGTTTTTTAACACTAGATGAAGGTTTTGTTTGGAGTGCAATATTCATTCAAGATTTATATGTTATTCTAAATTTTGAGTTTGAGTTTTGGTGGATTTGAATGTGGTCGATCTGAATTTAGGTTTCATGAGTTTTATTCTCTTTGTCAATTCTCTGTTAAAAGATTTTGTGTGGCATGCTTAATACTCTTATGCTAAAGTACATGTATATAAGATGTTAAGAGTTTAAATCATGTAAAATACAAATATAATATTTAATAGAATAAACTAACATTTGTTCTAAAAAAGGTTTGTATGATATTTTAAGCAAATTCACATCACAATTATACATGAGAGAAATCACGTCATAACAAATAGAATCAATGTAATTGAGATGCAATAGTGTGCTAGTTATTCCTTGACATGTGAAATCTTGTTAACTCTCCATCCATATAAATAAAAAACACTCACACTTAGTTCATTATGAATAAAACAAACAACAAAGATGTTACATTTTGTTCGTAGCATATCGCCCACATGCCTCAACTACATCGCGTTTGGATAGTTTTTGTCAACTTGAAGTTTCTTGAATCAAACTTTGCGTATATTTTGACACCAATTGATTCCAATGATGAATCAGTAATATTCAAATTCATAGAACTCATTCTTATAATTTTAATTTACTACGGTATGATTAATCTGAATTTATAGCATCACGCAGCCCAATATACAAGTATTAATTTCCTCATTAGGGTAATACTTTTACTTCCTAGAAAACATTCTATGCAAATGTTGATATCGGAATTGGTGAGTTGGCAAATTAAAAGCCAAAAATTTCATAAGACTAAAGTCAAAGGGTCTCGAGCGTAAAAGGTTTTTTTTTTTTTTTTTTGCAATATTTTAGAAAAAAAGTCTGTTAAGAAGAAGGTTAAGTTGGTTAAGATGGTATTAAACTATTAATGACTTCGTTCATCGTGTTCAACTGTTCTGCATATATCTTCGTTCCCAAATTTCAATGAATAAGCAATCTAAATACACATTTTTCTCTCTGAATTTTTGCATCAATCAGATGCATTTGTGAGCTCATCACTGAACAATTAAAGCTCCTCTGTCACTAGCTCTTTACAGTAAGTTTCAAATCGTCAATTTGATTACTATTTGATCAATTTTCCATTACATTTCTTCTTCTTCTCACGCGATCTTCATGGATTCGAAGATTGCTGATTGCATTTTGTGTTTGTCGTTTCATTTCTTCCGTTAATCAATTGTAACGAGAAGATTTGAATTTTTTGTTTGAAGATTCCGATTCGCCTTTTTTGTTCTGCATGTGGTGCTTCTTCGTTCAATTATCTGTTAATCGATTGAAGTGTCTCGATCTGAAGTTTGAATTTCATGAGCTTCTACTCTCTCTGTTCGATCCTTTGTTAATTGATCGTAAAAGGCTTTTTTCACAAGCATGTAGTTGATTCGATTAATTTGAAGTTCCTCGATCTAAATTTCGTGTTTCGTTTTGTTGTTTGACATGTTGACTTAATCATAATTTGTCAAAATTCAAAATTCAAATTATTCATCATAATTAATTTTAAATCGTTAGGTGTTCGCATAATTCGGATGTGTGATTTGTTTTGTGTTTTCAGTGTACGTATTCAATGTAGTACCGTAAGCTAGTTTAATTGTACATTGGCGTTGGTTTTTAAGAATTAGGGTTTTAACCTTGATGTGTTTTCAGTATTATGCCGTCAATAATCAGTAGTACTGTGAACTATTTTTCTTGTACATTGGCATTGATTAGTTTGATCGTTGACATCCACCTGAATCTGAATTAGGGGCTCTGAATCGTGGTGATCCCGGTACTTGGTGCTCTAAATCTTTAATGTACTCTATATATATTTATGGGCAAGGGTTTTACGTATAAATTATTGAATATGCACATATGATTCTTTATATGTTTCCATGTTATCAAAGTAGAATTGAGAATTCTTCAACTGTTCTGTAATCACTGTTTGATGAAATGCCTGTTCAATTTCTGGAAAAATAAGAATTATAGGTATTCAATTTGATGCATTTCCAGGTTATTAGGCGATTTAATGAATGTTATTCGTTGAATCATGTTGTTATGTTGATGTTGAAATAGTTAAGTAGTTTACGCACTTCTTCGTAATCTTAGTTTGATAAAAAAGTGTTCATTGATTTTTGATATAATTCGAATGAGTTTTGAATCTTGATGTGTATTCATGCTTTTAATCATATTTGGTGCTGTTAATTTTTATACGGTGTAATTTGTACTCAAGGTGTATTGATAAAATGACTGACTGTTTGTGGACAAATGCAGATCACTGGAACCTATATATTAGTATTAGATCTGATAATGTCTATATCCTCTGTGGATTTGACTCAAGATGGTGTGAGAAGTGTTGGTAGTGATGATAATGTTGATTTCTCAAAGCTGCTAGATAAGCCTAGACACTTGAACATGGAGAGACAGAGATCTTTGGATGAGAGGTCGCTTGTTGAGGCATCACCCCGTCACCCTTCATTGGCAGAAAATGGCCGACATATGGATTTCGAGAGTGTTTTTTCGCCGAGTAGAAGATCATCCTTCAATACCACTACCAGCAGTGCTCAATATGGGCTTGAACCACACCCGATGTTTGTTGAGGCTTGGGAGTCATTAAGGAAGACAATGGTGTACTTTCGTGGTCAACCAGTCGGGACTATTGCAGCACTTGACAATTCTGATGAGAAACTAAATTACGATCAGGTAAGTGCTTTATGCTAACGATCCATCTCAATCTTGCAACATGCTAAATCAAGACCCTAGAGGATCTCTAGTGTTGGGAGAAACATGCAACCCAAGAAACACCACAGTAACAATAACAAGATAAGTAAACTAGTAAAGCCATTAAAAAATAATAATAAATAAAAATAAAATGAAAAATAATAAACTAGTAAAGGACTTGAACAATAAGAACACATGAAGGTTCCTTGATCGATTACATTGGTTATCTCCACGACCAAACTAGTGAGACGTTTATAATTCAATATCTGGATCTAGAGTATAGAACCTCTAAGAGAAACTACCATGACTGATCACTACCTCTAAGCTTACCACAATCGAACCTGCCTTTGGGTAGATGACGTGCCATAAGGTAACAAATGAAATGTCAGGGGAACCTTGGAGGCAGATGAACAAGCCAAGTGCGTAGGTGATCAAAGTTGCAAGGCTTTGCGTATCATTATGATCGCAACGAAAAAGTACAATAACAAAAAGTATGTATAGTAACGACATAAAATTAATACTACTCCACAAAATTATTTAAAAACCTAATATAATTAGCATTTACAATCATCCAACTAACATCAACTCTACTCAATTGAAGAAGATTAAATAAGAAATAAGAAAAACCTAACAAAAGTAAAAAGAAAGCTAAAAAGAGAGCCTATAACAGTAAAAATAAACCCAAACTCATTTATAGGGCTTTAGTGAAGTCATTAGAAGAGAAAATGGACCAACAGCCACAATGTACATGAAGAAACCATTTGAGTTTGAACAACGTAATAACCTCGCCTCTCTTGCACCTCCCTTTTGAGGACCCTCGTCTTGCATTGCACCACAGTGTAGGTAGTTCAAGCCACAAGGTGCAAAGGGCTCATTTTTTTCCTAGATGCAAAAAAAATGAAAAGGAAAAAATAAACACATGGGTAGAACAAAATAACCATGTTAATACAAAAATTAAAAAAACCTATAATAGGAAATAAACAAGTAATAATTTAATACTTTGGTCCTCTTTAAAAGCTACTAGGTTCCTCTCAATCTCCAACTGTGTTTCCACTTTTGGGTCTTCTCTAGTCATGTTTCCGCAACTGGAAGATTTAGGCGATGACTTTGGCTAGACAGGGCTTGACAAGTGCTTTTACTAGATTTACCGACTGAACAAGAAGCGCCCCTTCTTTCAAAGAGAAGATGACAGATTATTCACATTTCATCCTCAACTTAAGTGTCAAGGAGGCATTATGCCTTGTCTTTCCTGAGCTCTTAGTCATGCACCTTTTACGCCTTTAACTACGTAGGCACATAGCCTAGTTAGAGCACCTAGGCACAATTCTGACTCACTTTTAACTACATAGCCAAATGGCATTCAAGACTTTTCATTTTTGGTAAACCAAATATACCCTTTTCTCTAGACTCTAGCTTAATACTTTCTTATCTATTAATCTAGAAGGTTAGTCAAAGCATCGCAGACCTTCAACTTCTCTCTTGGTACCACCCTAGTAAACTTAGCTATCATGGGTTTTCTTCAAGGATAACGTATATTCCTTCACCAATTGCCTCATGAAATGTCTTCTTGTTCGAATATGTTTTGTTTTGTTATAAAACACCAAAGTCTTTGCTAGATAAGTTGCACTTTGATTAGAACAATAGTAAACATTATCTTCATGCGACATGCCTAACTCTGATAGGAAACTTTTCAACCATATGAGCTCTTTACTTGCTTCTGCAACCATTTAAATTTGTATCCAACTAATAGGCGTTCTTTAAAATGCAGAAACATACCCATCGGTGCTTGTCCATGAATCAAAACAACCCCACAAACTTGCATAAAAAATACTCAAGGATAACACCTTTCTACTGGTAGTAACCAACACTTGATTCCTTCCCAATGTTATCTACCTATTTTAACATGAATATGCTAACAACTCCCACTGCATGAGTTATATATGTCCATGTGCAAATCATTGCATACGTCAAGCTAAATTGATGCTAATCAGGGCATTAGTGATCCTTTTCATGTCTTATTTCTTCTGATGTGATTGCTTCTTTGTTAGCTTTAGCGAACTCTCAAAGGTGTACTTCTGATTTTGGCATCCTTCATGACTTCTCTAATACATCACCTATGTCAATTCCTGTGATAATTTTAAAGTGCTCTATCGTTAGATATGCTCATCCCGATTACTTGTCTTGCAACGCCTAGGTCTTTCATCTCAAAGTCCTTAGAGAACCGCCTCTTTAGTTAGTTGATCTCGTTCACGTCTAATCCTACGACCTTATTCATCAACATACAATATCAATATATAAGATGAGTAGAATATTTTCTAATAATGAGGATCCATGGCACAACTTATGTACTACAAAACTTAAACTACCAGTCTACCACTCTCTTGGAACTTGTTAATCCATACAAGCTTTTCTTCCACTTGCACATTGGGTCTTCCTTTCAGCCATATGAAAGCCTTCTTGTGGTGCCACACACACACACATCATCTTTAGGGTCTATATGTAAGAAGGTGCTATTGACATCTAAATGCTCTCGATACAAATCCTCCCCAACCACTATGCTCAAGAATCAAGGCCAATCTAGTTGTAAACATACTTACAACTAGGGTGAGCAAAAAACCAAAATAACCGAACCGTAACCAAAATACCGACGTAACCGAACCGATAAAACCGAAACCGCTAGAAAACCGACGGTTTGGTTTGATGATTTTTTAAAAACCGAATTTTTTTGGTTCGGTTTTGGGTTTGCTTGTAACAAAAACCGAAAAAACCGAACCGAAACCATATAATCAAACTTGTAAATTTAGAGGTGTAATTATATACTTATAAAAATTATTAGTCTATTAGTTACTTATTTAACTTGTTTTATCTAAAAGAGATTAAATATTTAGGCTTCAAGAATAATATTTAATTTTTTTTAATTTGAACTGATAGATTAAAATGTTTTATTGAATATATTGTTCTTATATTTTATGTATTGCATTTAATTTTAATGTCAACTAAATTATAAAAATATATAGATTATATTTAGAAATCAGCAAAATAATGTAAGGCCAAAATTTTTGGCTTAAATTCATTACTTTAAAACATTTTTTTTCTAAAACTTTGAAGCACAAATGGTAAAACCGAAAAAAACCAAAAACCGAACCGAAACCGAAGTTAAAACCGAAAACCAAAAACCGAAAAAACCGAAACCGAACGGTTTTAAAAACCTAGAAACCGAAATATCGGTTTTCGGTTTCGGTTTTAGGCCAAAACCGAATCAAACCGACCATGCACACCCCTACTTATATTAATAGATAATCAATCATTTGAATTAAGCATTGGTACAATAAATGTATCGATAAGTATACGTATATGTAATAACGTTCTATGTATATAAATCATTGTGTTACGTATACGTAAACAAAATATGAAAAGAAATAACTAAGATGAAAAGATCAGAAAGAAAAATTAAGAGCTCATATGTGATAATAGTGAAAATATTTTGCTTACATATAAGTATTAGTTACATATAGTAAGAACTAATAAAGAATATACCAAGAAAAAGAACTAGTGGCTCGTATATATTTACATATACGTAAGGCCGATATGTTCTTCATGTTCTTGCTCATTGTCTTCGGTCTCCATCACTTTCCTAAATTTTTGTATGTAACATAACTTACATGACACATGTTCACCATCTTCCTCCCGGTTGTTGTTTTCTTGAATGATTGGTAGGTTTAATCAAACTACTGAGGGTGGTTATGGTGGTTATTAAAGGCGATTGGTGGTGTTCGTAGTACATGAACCATTGATGGAAGAAAAAGGTGGTGTCGGCGGTGTTCAAAGGTGGTTGGCCATGGTAAACTACACAGAGTTTTATACGATGGTGAACGAAGATGAACAAGAGTGATGGTTTGCGATGTAGTAAAGGTATGCGATGGAGGCGATGGTATGCGGTGTGATGATGGTATTAAGCCCTAATTAAAATCTCTGATAGTTGAATTCTCTATAGATAAAAGAAAGTTGGAAATTAAATTTTTTTAACATGGAGTTAATAAAGGAATTCAAAAGAATAAATAATTACCAAAATTAAAAGGGTGTCAAAATTACCTTATTAACCTTTTAAATAAATAACACTGTTCCCATCGGGGCGCCCGTGGCCGGCCCGTGGCCGACGTGGAGTCTGCGCGCCGCAAGGGCGGCGATGGGAGAGGTGACCGGGAGGGCATCCATCCTTCCCCAAGGACTGCTCAAAAATGGTGGTGGTGGGCCCCGCCTCTTTAACATTACTTTAAAAATATAAATAATTAAATTAAAATATTTTTAATTAAAATATTTTTTTTAATATAATAATTTAAATATAAAATTTTAATTAAAATGAGTTAATTAAATAAAAAATATATTATTTTTTTTACATTTGTAGTATTAAAGTAATTAGATAGAGTTAATTTAATAATAATTTAAAATGAGTTAATTAAATAATAATTTAAGTATAATATTTTAATTTTTTTTTAACATTTATAGTATTAAAATATTTTCATAACGACTACTTTATTTTTCATAATGACAATTTTTTTGTTTTATTTCATAACGGCTAGTTTTTTTTGTTTTATTCATAATGGCTAGTTTACCTATTATAAATATGTGGTATTCACTTGAGAGTTTTTCACAATCACTACAACACTTCACTCATTTTCCACACGAATACTTTGAATTCAAAATTCTGAATGAGCATCAATGATGATAGAATACCCATGAATATTCCTCATATGCTCACACAAGAATTTCAAAATCTTATTTTCGATGATATCGAAGAGCTTGCTAATCAATTGTTTGAGCTTGACCAAGAAGAAGAGGGAAGTTCTTCCCGACAACGTAAGAAGCGCAAAGAGATAGATAGAGGTCGTAAGGATGGAGACACACGATTGTGGAATGATTACTTTGCTCCAGAGCCGGTGTACGATGAGAGTTTTTTCAGACGGCGGTTCAGGATGCGTATTGGTCTTTTTAATCGCATCGTTACAGATTTATCTGAACCAGGTAAATCAGAACACTCGAAATATTTTACACAAAGATATGATGATGTAGGTAGAAAGGGTCTATCACCAAGACAAAAATGCACAAGTGCCATTCGTCAATTGGCATATGGCACAACAGCTGACCAATGTGATGAATACTTACGCATTGGTGAAAGTACTGCTATGGAATGTCTACAAAAGTTTTGCAGGTCTATCGTGGAAATTTATTCATTTGTGTATTTAAGAAGACCAACCCAATATGACGTTGACCAGTTAGTAGCTGAACATGAAGCCCATCATGGGTTTCCTGGAATGCTTGGAAGCATTGATTGTATGCACTG
>BJCM01075953.1:0-14717 GCA_018326385.1 Flaveria bidentis
TATATATATAGTTTTTGTGGGAAAACTTTAACCCTTCTATTAGCTTTTAACCCTTTAACTCAATAGGTTTTGCAGAAGAAGATGACGGTCATCATCGCCTAAACGATTTCGACAACCTTCCGACCTGCAAATCACTATAAGTCAGTTATCAAAAATGGAAGATGAAAGTGAGATTGTGGGTGATTTCTTTAGGTCCATACCAGAGGGCTTTTTAGCCGATACTTTATCATTCACCACCCCACGAGATGCTTGTACGCTATCATTCTTTTCTTTGCTTTTTAGGTAGACTGCCCAATGGGACGCCATTTGGGAGACCTTCTTGCCATCGGACTACACACCATTTTAACGGAGTCAGTGGCCGATGATGGTTTTTCGTTCAACTTCTCTTCAAAGAAGTAGTTGTACTTTTGTCTCTGTGATCATGCCATCATCATCGACGGTCAAGATCTAATGTTAAGCGTTGATCTTTTTCAATAATCAATCATATCAATAAGGTTTGTTTAATTCTAGTGATGTGTCATAGTGATGTTTATATATATATATATATGTATGTAGGGTTAATTTTGTTACAATAGTCTAATTACAATGATGAATTTTTTGTTACAGTGCTATATTTTCTTAATATGGCTCTAATTACAATATTGAGATTTTTACAGTGGTATAGCTATATGGTTTAATGTTATTTTGGTTGTTAGGTTTTTAAAATAATTGAGGTTTATTTACATTTTACATGTTGATTTACATTGGTTAATATTGATTTACATTAGTTTACATTGGTTTACATTGGTGTGAAGTTGTTGGTGTTTTGTTGTTACAGTGATGTTTGTTTATATTTTTATTGGGTTAATTTTGTTATAGTATTCTAATTAAAATGATGATTTTTTATAGTGTTGTATTTTTTATAGTGTTCTATTTTTAAAATTTCATTCATTTTTTAAAAACTTCACTTTTTTTTTAATTTTTTAACTTTTTTGTATGAAAATGTTTTTTTATAAGTTACATTATTAAATAAATTATTTTAATATCTTTAATTCAAGTATAGTCTTGTTATATGTTTTAAATTTTTTATTAATGTTCAGTGTGTACCATTAGTTTTATCACTGTAACTTTAACTTAAAATGGTGACAGGTGTGCTATGAATCACTAGTTGAGTTAATGAGTTATTCTTTTTTATTAATGTTCATTGTTTACCATTAGTTTTGTCACTGTAACTCTAACTTAGAGTGGTGACATAATCTGCTATGAATCACTACTTGGGTTAATGAGTTATCCCATATAGGTTTGCAAACCAACAAACATTCAACAAACACTTCATGAACTGTACGTTTAGTTAAATGAACGAAGATGAACAATGATCGCATTCATTCATTTGTGTTCGTAAAAATTCGGTCCTCTGTTCATTCGTTTGCGTTTTTGTTTACTTTCCTTGATTACAGATTATATATTTTGAGATTAAACATTTATATATTTGTAATTTTCAAATGTAACTTTTTTAACAACTTTTTAATGTAACTTAGTTTACTACTTTCAGATAAAAGCTGTTTCATATTTTTTAATATTTAGTTTCTATGCCATAAAATTTTAAATTAAAAAACAAATTAATCCCCTAGTTTTAAAATCAAAATATAACTGCTAATTTCCACTCTTTTAAGTTCTTCATTTCCCTAGTGTTTTACGATTAGTTTGTGTTCGTTTACTTATTACATTTGTTTGTGCTCGTTTACGTTTGATTATAATGTTTATTTTTAGGGTAAACAAATGAACACAAATGAATACAAACAAATTCATTCCCCTAACAAACGAACACGGACAAAAAAATTATTTGTTTACATGATCATTAATTTTTTGTATTTATTCGGTTAGTTTACAATCCTAGTCCCATATGTTTTCTCTCATTAGATTAAGTTTGCGTTATTTTGTCTTAGACAATAAAAAAAATAAAATAGTAATTGCAAAATACCCTTTTAAGTGTAAGATATACAACTCATCAAAATACTTCCAAATTTATTTATTTCCTATTTATTATTTTATTCTATATTATCACGTCAACATGCTTCCTTTAATAGACTTAGAAGATATGTTTTAACTATATTTAGACATTTTTTTCTTAATAGTAAATGTATGATACTGTTACAAAGGATACTGTTACAAAGGATATGTGTTAATTTAATTGAGTTCATATATTTGTTTTTCAATTAGAACTACACACCCAATCCTCTTACGAGCAAACTTATTGATAGGAAAACCCTTTGGCTAACTTAAAACTATGATTTTCTCATATTTACATGTCAAGTGTAGCGTATCTTAATCAGTTGGGCTAATTATCATTAATAGACATATTTTTTTTGTAAAATTCTAAAATAGTCACCCAATATTTATGTTAAGCTTATTTAAACTACATAAAATGACTTGATATCCTTTAGTTAGTCGATTTTTACTCAAGTGATGTTTTAAGTGTATACAAATTACCTAATGTTTTAAAGTCAACTCATTTTCTAAAGAACAAGAGGGTCGGCTTGTATTAAACTATTACTATCAAGTTATCTAATGTTCGAGATACGGGATCTAATAGTAATGTTAATCCTATACTCGATTGCAAAATCATATCACATATGTTAGTATTTGTCGGATAATTACTCATCTTAAAAAAATATTCTATAGAATATTCATATACATTTTTTTCCTTAGCATTCTAATTTATATATAACTTTACATTTGTAACATAACCACCGGTCAACCACATTAATTATTATAATAAATAAGATTTCAAGCATATCTACATAATAAAAAGTTATAAGATATCTAACATATATATCTTTATGATGATATAAATATCAAAAAATAAAGAAGATATTCCATACATACAACATATATTAAAAAGTAATTTTTTGTCATAACAAATAGTGTAAACCGAAACGTTACTAAACAACGATCAACAAAAAACTAATTTAAATTAAAAAAAATGTCTAGATATATAGTTTGGTTAAACAGGCACATGGTTTTAAATGATAATTGATAAGATTAGGCATCATCAAATCCTATACACGTCCCATCCCTAAACATAAAAAAACAAAATAAAAATGTTTAAGAATAAACATAATAATAATTAAATTTATTCATCATCAATTTATGTACATGCCTTTAAATTTCTCGTTGCCGTGTTGGTGGTTATTTTCTCCTCTTTCTATTTTAAAACAGAAAAAAAAAACTAGTTGTACGTTACGCACTGACAGTTGCATTTACATACCCATTGTGAACTCATGAAGTCGACACAAAATTTCGGGACATTGTTTTCCATATGTCGACGTCAACGGTTAACCATTATTATTATTATTATTATTATTATTATTATTATTATTATTATTATTATTATTATTATTATTATTATTATTATTATTATCATTATTATTATTATTATTATTATTTCACAAAAACAAATACCCCTTCATCGCACTCTATAAAAAGCCTTACACTTTTGCAACGAAATATTCGTACAATTCAAGATCCCCAATTCCAATTTCAACATCTTCTTCATATTCATCTTCATATTCATCTTCATATTCATCATCTCAAAACCCCAATGGGTTTCCACCTATCTCCGACGTCGGCTGCCGGAAAATGGCTCGGCTTAGTCACCGCCATATGGGTCCAAGCCGTCGCCGGCAACAACTACACCTTCTCCAACTATTCCGACGCCCTCAAGTCGCTAATGGCCCTCACTCAGCTCGAGCTTAACAACCTCTCCGTGGCGAAAGACGTCGGAAAAGCCTTCGGCGTCGTCGCTGGGCTCGCCTCCGATCGGCTCTCCACGCCGGTCCTCCTCCTCATCGGCTCGCTCGAAGGCATCATTGGCTATGGCGTCCAATGGCTCATCGTTAGCGAACGGATCAAACCTCTTCCGTACTGGCAGGTAACAAACTAACAATGATGAATAACCTCACGCATTTCATCGAACAGTTGGTGTGCATTTGATTTGATTAGTGTTTTCTCGTGAATCAAACGTTGCATGATGCTCGATTGTGATTGATAGTTGTTCGATTGATGCGATTTGAGTACCAGATGATTCGAATTTGATGTGATTAATTTGTGTTGTGGTATATGACGAACAGATGTGTGTATTCCTATGTATGGGGGGAAACAGCACCACATGGATGAACACTGCGGTGTTAGTCACCTGCATTCGCAACTTCCGGAAGAACAGAGGTCCGGTCTCCGGCATCCTGAAAGGATATCTCGGCCTAAGCTCCGCCATCTTCACCGACATCTGCACAGCTCTGTTCAACAAGGATCCAGCACGTTTTCTCCTCATGCTTACGCTAGTCCCCTTCTTCGTCTGCCTCTTCGCCATCGTCTTCCTCCGTGAGATTCCTCCGTCGTCCACCGCCGCGGAGGAGAACACCGAATCTCGTTTCTTCGCGATATTCAACGTCGTCGCCGTCGTCATCGCCGTTTACCTCCTGATCTTCGACATCACCGGCGAGCATGGGACCACACTCTCGCGCATCTTCTGCGTCGTGTTGCTCATCATGTTAGCTTCTCCGGTCATAGCTCCGGCGTACCTCTGGATCCAAAGCCTAATCCGATCGGATGAGAAAAAGCTAGACGTAGAAGCAACGGCAACGGTGACGGAGCCTTTGCTTGTGCAAGAAGAAGAAGCGATACCGGAGTCCGTTAATGTGACGGAGGAGGTGACGACGGCGGTGGAGAAGAGGGCGCCGGTGATCGGAGAAGAGCACACGGTGTTGGAGACGATGAAGACGATTGATTTCTGGATATTATTCGTGTCGTTTTTGTGTGGAGTTGGTACGGGTCTGGCGGTTCAGAATAATATGGCTCAAATGGGTTTAGCCCTCGGTTATGCTGACGTCTCTATCTTTATTTCGTTGACGAGTATTTGGGGCTTTTTCGGTCGGATCGGGTCCGGCTCCATATCCGAGTACTTCATGAAGTAACTTTCTTGATCCTTCTTTTTCTAACTTATATATAATTGTTTGATTAGAGGTTTTAGGTTACAACTTAATTAGAAGGACATTATAGTTATTTAGTTAGAGAAGTCCTAACCACGGTTTGAACTCATTAAGTTAAGATAAAAAAAAAAACAATATCTAGAAGAATGTGATGGAATGAATTAAAAAAACTTAGGATTACATTATATTAAGATAAAAAAAAAATGGAAAATATATAAACTTGTCAAATAAAGAGTTTTCTTCCGACCTGATTCACGCATAGGTGCTACAATAATATCTAGAAATGAAAGAGTTTAATACGTGAATATTAATAAATTAAGATAGATTGAGTTACCATCTTTAAATGTTTTTTTACATAATAATATATTAATATATTGAATTGAATTGTGAAATAGATTGTAATTATACTGACTGTTACTCCTATATATTTTTTGTAACTTGTAATGAAGAACAATGTAAAATTTCGTTAACGCTTCACTATCTTTTGAGATCTTTCTTTTTAACGAGTATTAATCAATTTCAAATATTAGCATGCTTTTTATTTCCAAATATACAGATATTGGCTGCTATACTTTTTTTTTAAAAAAAGTACGACTCTACAACAATATTCCAATATAAAAATATCCTCTTTAAACATGCCTTAAGAAACCCGTCTTAATTTAATTTAATATCATATATATCAGAAAAGTAATTTATTATTCTTTAAACTTTTCTATAAAGGCGTGTATATTTAAATATTATTAACTATTTCACGATGCTTAAGTTCTAAGTGGGCTCAATAGATAATTTAATATGCAAGTGGGTTCCTTAGATATTTTTCATATACCATGTGGGTTCACTTTGTGACCACCAAACCACTACTCTTAAATGGTCTGCTTCAGAATTCAGACCACCTTTAAGATACATCGACAGCGACAATAGAAATCTCACTTTAAGATTAGCAATATCATTACATGATTATTATTATTATTAAGTGGCAGGTTACAGTTTTAATTCGTATTATGCGTAATTAGCTTTTGTTAGTCCAGAGTTTGTTCTCGAGCATTGTCAAATCTAATTATCAAAGGTGTCAAGGCTAACACGAAACTAACATGAAGTTTATAGAGTAAAATTTAATCTAAACAAGCTTAGGTAGGATTGGTTGAAGCTACGTATGGGTGTTGCTAAAAGGCATTCTGAAGAATAAATGATTTTGAGAAAGGGTTGAATACGTTAACATCAATTATTGACATCTAAACAATGGCGTGAAGAAAGTAGGGGCTTTTTGTTTCGGTATTTTTTTAGTACTTTTTTGTTTTCTAGGAGATATTTTGAGATAAAGACAACAAAAACAAGGAAACAGATAATGGTACAAGAAAGGAGAGTTGCCATTATTTTCTATTACTTAGGGAAAGGGGTTCAAGGTGGGGTGGGTGGAAAAACCAACAAGCAACCCGTTTGGTCTTCAACCTTTGCTTGACATTAAGGATTAAGGAAACTAGATATATACCGAATGTAATAAGGTTAGTTTAACCTATCAAGTTGTTGTTTTGAGTGTCTTGCAAGGCTCATGAAAATAGTTAATGTAATATCTATCGGTATATATAAGCAAGCAGAGTTACTTGTAGTTGGCTTGCTAAAAACTTTATTCAAACCATACTTGAGCCAGAGCCAATGGTGAAAATCTTAAGTTTGATTATGAGTTTAAACAAGTTTATTATTAGTATTTTATAAGTATATAATTAGTAACATATAATATATAATTATCCAATACATATTATTATTATATATAACAATAAAACAAAACTTTATATAAAAATAGAAAAAACCTCAGGAAAAAATATTATGAGTTGAGTTGGATGCTTAGAAATATAACAAACACACGAGCCAAATGAAATTAAACATTCTTTATTATTGAAAAAACCTATGTGATGCCTTCCTTGCCCGTAAGGTTAACAATGTTTCATTTTGTCATTTACATATCTTATTAGTTTTCGGTATTTAACGGCTTATCATAACAATTAACAACTAAAAAGAAAATATGATTTATAAATTTGTGGGACCCGTGAATTGAATATTGGACAATTGCCTTTTCCTGCTACTTTCCTACTTTTTGTCATTCGTGGCGTAGGTGGGATGAAACATGAGCAAATTCAAGATTCGATTTTGTTTCGATTCATTTTGACCTTCTAAAATTTCAAAATTTCAAAATAATATATATATTTTTTTATAAAAACAAAGAAAACAGAATTAAATTAGTTAAATATTTTCATTTTGCCTCTGTTTATGATATTTATATTTAATAATATAATAATCTAGTACTACATTATGTATGTCATATGAAAATAAATCTTATATATGTTTTTTTTGTCAACTACAGGAAAGCTGGAACACCAAGACCTCTATGGAATGCAGCATCTCAAATTCTAATGGCAGTGGGCTATGTCTTGATGGCCATAGCCATGCCCGGTTCACTCTACATCGGCTCGATAGTAGTTGGGATATGCTACGGGGTCCGCCTTGCCATCACGGTCCCAACCGCCTCTGAAATGTTCGGGCTCAAATACTACGGACTCATCTACAACATCATAATCCTCAACCTCCCACTCGGGTCCTTCCTCTTTTCTGGCCTGCTAGCCGGACTGCTGTACGACGCAGAGGCTACCCCCACAGCTGATGGTGGTAACACCTGCGTCGGTGCACATTGCTACCGCCTCGTGTTCATAGTAATGGCCATAGCTTGTGTGGTCGGGTTTGTTTTGGATGTGTGGTTGGCGTTTAGAACCAAAGCTTTGTATGCCAAGATTTACACGAGCCGGAAGGCTAAGAAGGTGATGGCGGCATCCAACGGTCATTGATCGATGGCGGCCTGAGGAGGAGGGTTGATGGGAAAGTTACCCAGTGATATCCTTAACCTGAAAACACATGAAAAAGGAGGTAGATTATGGTCTAAGGGTTGAATTTGTTGTGATTTCCATTTTTTCATTAAGAAAGAAATTATTTGCAAGTGTGAAAGTATATTCGAAGAGTTCAATAACTACACCAGGACTGATCTAGGCATGATGCTTGATTGCTTTCAACCATGCATATTTTTATTGTGAAATTTTAGATGTTGTAGTAATCTGTTATCAATTTTTTTAATATTGTGTATAATGTATGTTATTATTCTTTGAGAAATAAATATTTTAAATTGCTATTTAATCATGCTCGCATGCATTTTTGTTTGTGTACAGCACCTTTGTACTCGATGAATGTCTCTTGTTATTTTTTTATAAGAGTTAGCACTTATGAAACTTTTAATTATGGTTTTTAAAATTTACCGGAATATTAGTTATTTAACCCGAAAGAAATTATTGCTTACTAGTTTATAATCTTGTGTAATACATAAGTTTCTTAAGAAATATATTAAACATTTATTAATAAAGAGTCGGTATAAGTGAGTAATTTAGTTAATATAATATGTTTTTTAAATATTAAAAATCTTTCATTTAAAAAACTTTTTTTCAAACATTTCGTTAACAATTCATTCTTATAAAAGTTGTTTTTGAAAAAATGGACATGTTTCTATAAAAAATCTTGTTGTTTTATAACTATCGTTTTGAATTTTTTTTTAAAGTAAAGTTTTGTATCTTAACAAATATTTCTTTGAAAAAGTTTCATTTTTTTAAAATTTAAATCTCATTTAAAAACTCTAGTTTTAAACATTTTTTTTAAATTTATTGTCTTACAAAAATTGTTAAATATATAACTTTTAATTTATCATAAAGGTCGTTTTAAAATATATTATATATTGAGAAAGGTTTGTTGTTTTAATAAAATCAATAGTTTTAATTTTCTTTCTGAAAAAGAGTACTTTTAATCAAAATATTTAGTTTTTATTCAATTGAAAAATATTTTTTTGAATAATATTGATTTTAGAAAAAATTATACTTTTAAAATAGAGAAATTTGAAGATTAGGTATTTTGACATTTTAAAAATGGATAAATGATATAGGTGGAAAAATATATAGGAGAAGGAATATGATGATTATAAATCTTCACTTATGTAATTTTATCATTACTAAGATTAAAATTGGAAAATACAAGTGACCTAATCTAAAATCTCTTTCCTTCTATTTACAAAACTCTACTAAAACGTTTAAGGTGTATTACAATCTCTTTTATCCTTTTTAGTGGTTACAACTTACGAGCATTTGATCAATAGTGCGAAAAATTATATATATTATATATAAAAAAATAAACCATAAACATCGACAAGGTCAAACTCCTATTGTGAAAAATTGATTTGCGTTTAAGAAAATAAAATTCAAACATCACTTCCGATCCTCATCAATCTTTTCCTTTGTATTTATTAAGACCCCACACATTCATCGCTGGTGCATTGTTGTCAGCTACCACCACTTATATATAAGATATAGCGATAACTTGTACCCTTGTTGAATCAATAGTGTAGTGTGCGTATTGATGTGTTTGTTTTCTAGACCTAGGGCTTAAACTATTAACACGTTTTCTGAATTGGGGGGGGGGGTTCGTCACAAATAGTGATTATGTGGTTAAAGATAGTGGTGACTTGTGCGAATTATAGTTTTCATGATGAATTTTTTCAATTTTTCTATGATTAATTATTTGATGTGAGTGTGAAAGATTTAATTATGAACGTGTTGCTGACATTTAAGTCGTATGATATTATATTTTTCATTATCAAAACACATGAGTTTTAATTGTGTATGTATGTATTGTCCAAGATCTTAAAGTATTATGAAAGTCCATCGAAAACATAGTTAGGAGATAGCGATAGATTAGCGATGAAATAAACAACCGATCAACTATGATTCATAGTATTAGAGACCTATTGTAATGAACTTGTGATACGTTTTAGAAGGCTAGGAAAACATAAATATATCTTTCAAAACAAACAAACAAACATACACAGTAAATCTCACTCAAGAGCAGGGTCTGGGAAGGGTAGTTGGTGGCGAGTCTTTCTTATATCTTGGGAGATAGAGAAATCGCTTCCAAAGAGACCCCCGACTCAGTAAGGAAAACAATAACCGTAGCAATTATAATATACGGCATACAATACACAGGTATATATCACATAAAAGCTGAGAACTTGAGTACAACACAAAAATACGATAGAATTATCGATGTCATATTATAGAGCTTTAACTATTTTTTTTAATTTGAACAGTGAACTCCGACACGTTTAAATCTATTTCTAAATCTATAACATTTGTTAACAAAAATAAGACTCAAAACTAGGTATAGTGGATCCTATAGGGTATTAAGTAATACATTGGGCTTGGTGCCCTTTCAAAATTAGGAGCTCTCATTCAAAAAGTTTACATTGGAGAATTGAGCAATTGAAGACGACTCTAATTTCAGTTTATTATGAATACGTAATATCTAAACATCTATACACATAATGTAAAATTAATTTTTTAACTTCTCAAACTATAAAAGTTTTAGTTTATTAATTTTGGTTTTAAACCTAGATAAAAAAATGAGTCTTTTAATAAAAAAATTAAAAAGAGTTCATTTTTTTAGTTGGGTTGGGATAAAAAAACATTAAGCCGACCCCGCTTATATGAATTATATGGTCATTGAATTTCATGTTGAATGAACTATTGGAGTACAAGATATATACAAAAAGAAAATTACTACCTACCAATTAAGTTGCTACAATCTAAGAAATCTATCTATAATATATTAGAGTAAGAATTCAAATACTTGAGATTAAGTACAATTTGTATGATTCTCAATACGCTTCCAAGGTCGACTTGTGAGTCCAATCAATCTTGGAAGAAAATAAGCCGTATTTTGGATATAATGATGGTCTACTAAAGATGACGGCTATCGGATCATCACCATTAATATGTGTAACTCAGAGTGACCTATCTTGAACCTTTTCTCTAATAAAATAAAATCCAAAACAAAATGAAAAACGAGGTTAGCCGAATAATGGTAGCACTAAGATTATCACAATGTATGGTAGGTGTCCATACTTAGAAATAATTGATGGATACCAAACATTAGAAATTTAAGTAATAATGAATTTGAAGTGAATGTAGATGTAGAAAAAGAAAGCTTATGACTCTTGTTTATTTTGCAAAATTTACATGCATCAGCAAAATTAAAATTGAAACTAAGATAGGTAGATAGTAAGCGAGAACATTGGATCGTGGACGACCCAATCAGTGGTGCCATGTCTTGGAACTATACTCTTGAACGAAAGAAACGGTACGGATGGAAGAAGATAGATTGGAGTCCTCAACTCCTATATCCCGTAACTAGTGATGCCCTTATGGAGATGAAGTTTTGACTTTTGATCCTTGATAATGAAAACACAAGAAAAGAATTAAATTAATAATGATTATCAATGCAAAGTCAAGATTTGGAAATGACATTGTGAGATAAAGAAGGCACACATAAAATGTGTTTAAAATGAGAGTAATGGGAGTAGGAATTATAAGAGAGAAAATATGAGGTATGGTTGAAGACAAACCATCTCCAATTATTAGTCTTTTCATTCCATCGTATAGGGAATGCAAGGACAAATTTTTGAGATCCTTTGTTAGATGATGTGAAGCACCAATATTGAACAATCATTATGTTGAAGATGTTTAATCGAGAATACCCATCATGTTAACCTGCGACTGTGGAAGTTCATGTTGAAAGGTGGAATAGATATATTTGAGCATACCTTTTTAAATGATATACAATTTGTGAGGGAGTGCCCTTAATGTGGTGCCTTTAGCACTCAAGGTAAGGGCGAGCTCCATATGTTGTTGGTGTAGAGTGTTGACCAATATCATTTTTGTTTGCATAACTCCCATACCTTGGTTTGTTAATGCTTTAGGTTTGGTTGACAAACACCATTATAGGTTGATGAAGTCTAGTGAGTATGGGGGATTAGGCTAAGGAAAGCTCATGGTTAATTAGTTTTTCATGCAACTCATTGAAAGATATTAGAGTGTCCCTAGCATTCATGGCGACTTGGGTTTGTTTGTATATTATGGAATCCAAATCGTTGAGCATTGCATAAGTAATTTTCTCATCTTCCATCATTTTTGAAGTATGGAAAGGTCAACTACCATGGTCTTGATTGATTGCATGTAGCCTATCACGTATTGATGTGGACCTTTTTGCATTATTAAACCTATAGTTGTTTTATATGCACCGTTGACAGGGAGACGTAAGTGGTGGAAATGATCGATTGTTAAAGGCTTCCAACAATTTCCTCAATAAGCAAAACGATCTTGGCATAACCAAATATCGTAGACCTTAGGGGGTGACTTATCGTCGATTCTAGTGCAGGCATTAAGTTTGAGCCATCGATGAACTTATACAAATCGAGTCCATGCATGAGTGCCTCTATTCGAGTTTTCCAACTAAGGTAGTTCATGGAAGTGAGTTTGAGCTCTGCTAGGAAGTCACCACAATTAGGGTGCTTTTGGATTCTTTAACATTAAGGGTTTATGAGATGGAGCTCTTTTTGTTTGTCACACCTCGAATCGAGTACACCTCGGGTATGTGAACCAGATCGATTAGCATTGCAATATAAGTCCTATTTTATTTTAAATCAACAACGGAAGACTTTTAGTGTCACAACCCAACCAATGGCGGAATCATCAAGACTGATAAATGTGAATCGATTGCTCATAGCAAATGCTAGTAAATACGTTGAAATAATACTAAATGTCATGACTTATAATAATAATAATAATAATAACAACAACAACAACAATAATAATAATAATAATCGTAATAATAATAATAATAAATAATACACTACAATCAAGTAAAAAACTCAAGTAAACATAATAGATTGTCTTAAATTTTGAATAAGTCCACAAATCAAGATTCCTGCCAATAATCTGAAAAAGTAACGAGTTAGCTAACAAAATAGTTGGTAAGTAAACATCGGTTCGACATACAATTATAGACAGATTAAAATGATTGAGACAATTCAATTCACATGGTAATGTTAAGACTTATAAATGAAATAGTGTAACATATATGACAAAAAAAACACAATCAAACCAAATAATTGACTTGACTTAGTCTGCACACGAAGCCTTATAATTGATTGATTAAATTAGGTTCCAATCAATACTTGAATAGTCATATAGGATGGGTTTGTCAAACAAATAAATCTATCATCATCACTCTAATAAGCATATGAGGTGGGTTTATCAAACCAATAGATCCATCATTGTTACCGTGATTGTATGAATAAATGATCGTGTTATCATCTAGTTTATCTTACTATGCACACATAATTGCAAGTAATAACATAACATGTATTTAATTGAGCTTTAAAATAGAATAATAATAAATTACAATGATTAAATATGCATCACTTGATTTTTTTCAAAATATAAAACATTAAAATGAACTATGAATACTCACTTGATAATTATAAACAATTTGAAAATGATAGAATTTTAGATTTGACACCAAATATTTTCTCATGGTTCAAACTAAGGTGTGGTGGCTTTTTATTAAAATAACAATGATTTAAAGACTACATATGAATTAGGTTTTCGAATTTTGGGTTTTTAAATAATTAGTTTTAAAATAAACTAACTAGTTATATATCTTGATTAATTAAGACTAGAATATATTAATTAAATAATTGAATCTGAAAAATAATAATGATTAATTAATTAAATAGAATCATTAAATATTATTTAAATAATTAATTTATAATAACTAATCAAATAGTGTTTGAATATTAAAGTGTGTGAAAACTATTTGATTAAATAATTAGGGAGTTTTTGAAAAAAAAGAGGAAAAACTAAAAATTATACAAATAATTATTATCAATTAGATCTTATATACAAAGGCTAAGAAAATCTGAAGGAATAATAGTAGATAATTGAAACTTTGAATATTATGAAAAAAAGTTATAGTATTAACCACATTTACTTTAAACGCTTGTAACTTTTACATAAATATTATTTTTACTTTTTTATGAAAGAGGGGAACAATTTTATGTTATTATTTTTTTTATTTTTATGTTATTTTTATAATTGTTTTATTATATTTTCATTAGTTACCATATTACCATTTAAAACTATGGAATTATACAAAAAGTGAGTAATTATTTGAACTCTTCAATATACATAGATATAGATATCTATATATATGTATGGGGTAAGAGTATTTTGAGAATAATTTTTTTATGAGAACTCTAAGAACCAATATCAACCATATATTTTATTCACATGCAAGTCATATGCCAATTCCATCTTTTTTTAAAACGTTCTTAATTTTTTTTATATTTCCAACGCCTACCATATTAATATACTTTTTTTAAATAGTTTACTCGTTATTTACACATGTGTAAAATAGTCATTACATATATGTAAATCTTTTTTTACACATGTGTATTTCCAGGTATTACATATGTGTAAAATGATGTTCGTAAAAAACGAGTTTTTTTTATTTTATATATTTTATATTTTTCAATAATAAAGGGAAACACTTATGTGTTTTTACTTTTTTATTATTTATTTTTTGTATTATGATACTTTTAGAAAGTTTTCGTTAATTATTATTTTCCCATTGAAAACTACTGACTTACAGTAGTTTTTAGAGTTCTCACAAAAAAGTGAGTTCTTATTTGATCACTCCCCTATATATATATATATAAACACACACACACACGTATATATATATATATATATATATATATATATATATATATACTCACACATATTTCTATAGTATCTAATAAAGTAATATTTATTTTATTACTTGTCATCT
>BJCM01075958.1:0-29988 GCA_018326385.1 Flaveria bidentis
CCGTCTCCATCGCCACCGCCACCACCACCGTCTCCATTGCCACCAGTAACTCCACCATATTGTGTTAGACCATCACCACCGCCACCGCCCCCACCAGTATCATCTCCACCACCACCTCCACCAGTATCATCTCCACCACCACCCACACCATACTACTACAATTCACCACCTCCACCACACTCGCCTCCGCCACCACACTCACCACCACCACCGCCACACTCGCCTCCCCCGCCACACTCGCCACCACCTCCCTACATCTACTCATCACCACCACCTCCGTCACCCCACTCTCCACCGCCCCCGGCCCACTCCCCACCTCCACCATCACCACCTCCTTGTATAGAACCACCACCGCCACCACCACCTCCATGCATCGAATACTCACCACCACCACCACCGCCATCGCCTTCACCACCTCCACCCGTCCACTTTCATGCCCCACCACCAGTCCACCATCCACCACCACCACCACCATCAATCATATACAACAGCCCACTGCATCCAGAGCCAGTATACGAGGGCCCACTACCACCCGTAATCAGTGTATCGTATGCGTCTCCTCCGCCACCACCCTTCTATTGATTCTTTCAATTAACAACACCACCACCATTGTCTAAATGTTCATGTAGTGATGAATAAGCATCAAGATTAGATTTTTGGGGCATTACATATTGGCAAAATTTGAAGGATTATTTCCCCAGTATTTATTCGAAATTGTTACGCGATAAATCGATTTGTGAAAATAAATTTGCCAGGGAAAATTGTAGGTTGCAGACAAGTTTTATGTATAGACAACATCCATCATCTTCTTTATCATCATCATCAGTGGGTTTTTCTGGGTTTTTTATTGTTATTATCATACATTTGTTTTTAAATTTTAAAGTATAATCATCAACATAATTACTTGTATTAGTTATTGTTATTATTATCTTCTTCTTCTTTTGGCTTTCACGTCATTTGTTTGGAGTTTTTCAACCATTTTGTGTTTGTAAGCAGTAAGCAATGTGTTGATGTTTGACTTGGTGGCCATTGATTTTGTTTAATGGTGTTTTGAAATGTACCAAATATGAATGGGGAACAACAATTTAAAATTTGAGAAACTAGACTGACAACGGTTCACCGGTTTAACTAGTCGATCACTGGTTTAACAGTTTAACTAGTAGATGTTAACTGGTAAAGCGAAGAGGCAAGGAGGTGTTAGTTGCTCAGAGCGCTCGATCGAATAGTTAGAAAGTGATAATCTACAACTTCATATCTTTTATCACTACTTAAGTCTTTAATTTGGGACACAAGTTCAATTAGTTTAGACTTGTTTATTGTGTTATGGCTGGTAAAGCGAAGAGGTAAGGAGTTGTTAATCGTTCAAAGCAGAATGCTCGATTCATTAGCTGAAAGTGATAATCTACACTTTCGAGTTGCTAGTTATATATTTTATCACAACTTAAATCTTAAAATTTGCGACACAAGTTCAGTTAGTTCGGACTTGTTTATTGAATGTTGGCTGGTAAAGTGAAGATGTAAGGAGCTTTTAGTCGCTCAGAGCAGAATACTTGATCCAATAGTTAAAAGTGATAATCTACAACTTAAATCTTTTATCACAATTTAATTTTTAAAATTTGGGACACAAGTCAGTTAGTTCGGACTTGTTTATCGGGTGTTGGCTGGTAAAGTGAAGATGCAAGGAGCTTTTAGTCGCTTAGAGCTGAATGCTCGATCCAATAGTTGAAAGTGATAATCTACAACTTCAAATCTTTTATCACAACTTAATTCTTAAACTTTGGGACACAAGTTCAGTTAGTTCGGACTTGTTTATTGGATGTTGGTTGGTAGAGTGAAGATGCAAGTAGTTTTTAGTCGCTTAAAGCATAATGCTCGATCCTATAGTTGAAAGTGATAATGTACAAATTCAAATCTTTTTTCACAACTTAATTTTTAAAATTTGGGACAAAAGTGCAATTAGTTCGGGTTTGTTTATTGGGTGTTGGTTGGTAAAGTGAATATGCAAGGAACTTTTAGTTGCTCAAAGCATAATGCTCGATCCATTAGTTGAAAGTGATAATCTATAACTTTGAGTTGCTAGTTATATCTTTTATCACAAAATAATTATTAAAATTTGGGATGCAACTTCAATTAGTTTGGACTTGTTTATTGGGTGTTGACTGGTAAAACAAATATGCAACAAGTTGTTAGTCGCTCAAAATAGAATGCTCGATCCATTTGTTGAAAGTGATAATCTACAACTTCGAGTTGGTAATTATATCTTTTAACGTAACTTAATTCTTAAAAATTGGGACACAAACTCAATTAGTTCGGACTTGTTTATTGGGTGTTGACTGGTAAAACAAATATGCAATAAGTTGTTAGTCGCTCAAAGTAGAATGCTTGATCCATTTGTTGAAAATGATAATCTACAACTTCGAGTTGGTAATTATATCTTTTAACGTAACTTAATTCTTAAAAATTGGGACACAAACTCAATTAGTTCGGACTTGTTTATTGGGTGTTGACTGGTAAAACAAATATGCAATAAGTTGTTAGTCGCTCAAAGTAGAATGCTTGATCCATTTGTTGAAAATGATAATCTACAACTTCGAGTTGGTAATTATATCTTTTAACGTAACTTAATTCTTAAAAATTGGGACACAAATTCAATTAGTTTGAACTTAATCCTTATTGTGATGGTTTAGAAGTTTAGTTCTTGTGTTGTTATCATCTGGTTTTCACATTGTATGTTTGACCCTGCACATATAACTACAAGGACTTAACAATCACATAAAAAGTCAAGAAATGTGACTTTAACTTTTTCTAAAAAAAACGATGTTTTTTCTAATTGGTTTGCATGCTAAAAAAACAAGTTTGTAGCAGTAAAGAAAGATGGAACAAGTACTAATCGTGTCTTTTCAATCAACAATGTGATATTAACGTTACTATCCTTCAACAATTTTCTATTAAATTAAACTACAAAATAATTGTTAGAACATTTAGATCATCACTCACATTAACATTTGTGATATTAACATTCCTAAAACTGAATGTACAGAATATAAACAATATAAAGTTGAATACCAGTACCTATTATGTTTAGTACGGAACCAGGATGATACGTGGCGTGATACACCTGATTATTTAGTCAATGAGACGTACGTATCGGTAAAATTTGCTCATCCCTAGGTTTCATGTACTAGAAACTTGACTAGAGCCATTCTCATCATGTGTGACCACAACCACATGATACTACTATTTATTTGCCTTAGGCCCTTTTGGTTCTAAACAAAAAGAGATACTTTTTCTGAAAAAACTGTTTTACTTTTCTTTTGTTTGGTTTGCATTACTGTTAACATGATATTTGAATTGGATGGTCCAAGTAAAATCCTTAAAAGACCATTTAGAAATAAAACAACAAAAAACCTATTATCAGATTGCACACGTCGCTTAAATGCTTAGACTATTAACATGTGTTTTTTATTAACCAATATAATTTAATTAAAACTAACAATTCTTCCTAAATTTTGTTCATTTTATTAAAACATTACATATCTCATTCCTCCTATTATGTCCCTACTCAATTAAATTTCAATTTTTTATTATCTTGTTTTCATTCACAACCACTTATAAAAGTTATAGGTAATACATATAAAGTATAAATTGGTAGTTTCTAAATATATGAAACAAAAAGTGAGACCCTGAACTTAATTCATATTTTATCGAACAAAATGGAGTGACAATTTTAAGGATTTTTTGAAATTTTCCCTATATTATAGATATGACTTATGAATGAGAATTAAATTGTTAGTGCTTTCAAAACCATAACAACATGGTGTTGTTTGTAACGGGTGCATTTATCTACACAAGTGCTTAAACACGTGTCATAACATGGCGACCTCCCTTCATTTGCCACGACTTAAAACGGGCTTCATGTGCTAGATACATGACTAGAGCTTTTCATGATAATGACCATGACTACAAGCACATGATACTGTTTATTTGCCATATGAGTTACGCCCTTTTAGGTCTAAACAAAAAGAACAACTTCAATAATAGACATCTTAAGTTGTGTTTAAACATTTCTCTAATGATACAAGTTTGTAATATTAAGTCATGATTTGACCCATTATTACTGACTTATTCGTTGAAGCTAGATTTTATTATCCTACTTATGGGAAAAACTTAGATGAATATGGTAATAGTATTGTGTGTGATTTCTTCTAACTGTTATGTATTTTGACTGACAAACACATACACACGCTATTCTTCATCTATTCTCTTATTAAGATCATAACACGTACTTTGCACGATTTAAACTCGCAACCGTTTGATTGAAGAGTATGTCATTATACGATACGGTGGAAACACTATTCATATAACTGGATATCTTTCTTCTTGCTCACATTTAGTGTATATTCACAACTATACGGATACGTGTTTATACTATTCATATGATTATTTACTTCAAGTTTATTATGTGTCACATATGTCCATCTTCTCTATTTTATTGATGGTTAT
This sequence comes from Flaveria bidentis, assembly GCA_018326385.1. Taxonomy (NCBI): domain Eukaryota; kingdom Viridiplantae; phylum Streptophyta; class Magnoliopsida; order Asterales; family Asteraceae; genus Flaveria; species Flaveria bidentis. Next base: position 4,504 of record BJCM01075958.1, read on the forward strand.
CAATGTCAATATGATGAAGAAGTTCCATAACAAAATAAAACGACAATTTCAGACTTTAGATTCATCGTCTTTTGGGATTTTTCTTTATTTGTTGGCTAAAAATGTCAATACGAAGGGCTTTGGTGACTAAACCAAAACCTTTTTAATTTTAACTGTAAAAGAACGATGACATGTGGTACTATATTAAACAGAGAAAATGAACATTATATAACGTGAACTAGGTTAATAACTCGTGTATTACAACGAGTTTAATAAATAAAATAATAAATAATTACTAATAAAAATGTATGAATTAAAAACCTTATTTGAAGATAAAATATGATTATAATTATAAATTAATAGCTATTTCAAGTAAATAAACGATAGATAGGTTATAGATAGATAGATAAATAGATAGCCTAGAAACTTATTTATTAAACGAATTATAGTTAGTAATAAACACGAAAAGTCACAGTACGATATTTTAATATAAGATTTGATAAAATTATATATACGTACTTGTTCAAAAAAATAAAATAATTATACTATTTTTAACTCTCTTATCAAAATAGTTTCATTTTTAAATATTTATTTTAAGATTTTCTTATAAAAGTTTATTGTTTATAAAATTCTTGTTTATTAAAAACTCAAGTTTTTAATTATTTTGGTTGTTTTAATAAAACTGTTTTTAGAAAATTCTATATTTTTTATAATTATTTTAAAAAAGGAGTGATTTAAAATATCTTGTTTCAAAAGGTTCAATGTTTTAGAAAATATATGAATTTTAATTTTCTTAATAAAATTTATTTTTAAAAATATAGTTTGATTTTAAAAAATATAGATGAGAAAGAAAAATGTACTAATTGACCAAATTAATTTTATGAAAAGAGAGAAATTATTTGAGTGTTTAAATTACTTTAATACTCTTTTGAAGAGAAAATAAATTGAGGATATTTAGAAGAATAACAAGTGTCAAAAAAGATGGTTTAAGAAGATGACAAGTGACAAAAAAAAACTTTTTTTATTAATATTTATAGATTATAGATTCTTTGATTCATTTTCTTATCGTTTTCACTTGTATTACTTTAATTTTATTTTTCAAGTGTTAATACTCGTACAACATGATTAATAGCCATTTAGAAGCATAGTATTGATAAGTGGACCCGTTTGATCGAACTCACATGTGCTACCAAACGTTATATTAATAAATATCATAACAGAATAAACGATAATTTCGGTATGTTTCTTTTATTTGTTGGTTATGAATTCAATACAATGGACATTTAGTAACTGAAACAAAACATTTTACACGTAAAAAAATGATGACATATTGACATGAAATACTCCATTAGTAGAAAATTTAGTCTGGCTGAGGCAATGAAGCTCATATAACGTGAATTCATCGGTCAGTCATCATTTTTCATTCATATTACTCTAACTATATGTTAGATTCTCGTGTATTACAAAAACTGAATCATAAAAAATACAATATGTAATATCTTATATGGTAATAAATTATAATTTGATTTTAGAAGCCACATTTTTAAAAGAAAAAAAACTTTATTAGATATTATGAAATATAATGTCAATCTAAATCTTACATTCATTGTTGATTTAAAACCTTTATTTATTATAACTAGAGGCTCTAAAATATTAACATATGACACCTATAAACCTTTATTTATTATAATTAATAGATTATAACTTTCCAAGTGTTAATACTCGTACAATATGATTAATATCCATTTAGAAGCATACTTTTAATAAATGGACCCGTTTTGATAGGACTCACATGGGCTACCAAACGTTATATTTAATGTAGAACTAATAATTTTGATTTTAGTGGTTTATAAAACATAGGTACAACCACTACTTATTTTTATGGGCAAATAAGGTTACATGAGTAGGTCATATCAATCAAGTGATCACCCACTTGTATTAATACTCGAGTGTATCTTTATATTTCACTAACCAAATCTCTATGATTTCTACATTCTACCTTCCATCTATAAAAACAATTATACATGGTTTATAATTAATGATCACTTACTCTTATTATGTCACTTTTATATATTAAGATACACATAAGTACTTTTTTGTCAAACACTTCTATAAGATCGATAACTATAACTTTGATTCCAACTAAAAGCTATAACTCATAACTTAGACCACCATCCAAGGGCGTACACAAGGTGGTTTTGTATTTCGTGAATCTTGGATTTCTTTAAAATCAGGATAACCCTTTCTAGTTCGATAATTTTACCAGTGCACACAAATATTCAATCGGAAATAGAGAAAACTCGAGAACAAGATGTGAGAATATGTTTTGTTAAGTGTACTCAAATTGGCCAAATGAATTCCTATTTATATATGATAGAAATATCACATTGATCAGTTGAAAACTAGAAAACTATTAATTGCAAGTTAAAACAATTTACCATTACAACATTATAAACTGTTTTCATCATGAAGTTTTTACCGAACTTCATTTTCTTTCTAACTTTAAGTTCCCACTAAATAGTTCTTTAAGTTTCTATTGAACTTTCAACCAGGAACTTTTGTCCCTTGGACCTAATTAGAGGTTGTTGTCCCTTGAACCTAGCTACTAGTGGTGTTGCGCCTGGATCCTTATGGTGTAGTGATTCATTGAAATTATAACATTCTCATTTGAAGCATGTACTTCACATTTTTTTTACTTGATTGATGTTTGATTATGATCTCACATTTTTTTCATCAAGTAAATACAATTACTTAAAGTAGCTTGATGACACTAAGATTACCAACAGATGAACTAAAGGTTGATTAGGCTAGAACTCAACTTGTTTAACTTAAGGGATTTGAGCCTTATTTGTAAAGCTCGAGCTTATCTCGTCAATAGTTTGACATGCTTTATCAAATTGTTTATTATATAAAACTGAATTTGTAATAGTAACTCATATATGCTCACTTGCCTAATCAAACTTGTGTATGAGTCTTGGACACTCGTAGTTACTTCGAGATTGTTTAAACACGAATGAACTTGAGCTTTAATAAGCTTATCCAAGTGGTTCTCAAGCAGCACAACTCATTTATAAGAGTTGCAACAACTTTTAAGTAACGGACGACATATGTTTTTAAATATATGCTTAGATTACAAATCGTTTTTGTAATAAAGTAAATATTATAACATACTTGTGTGACCCATATTAATCTACAACATCAATCAATATGTTCTTAGTTTACAACTATAAGTATTCTTTATTATTATATTAAGTTAGAAACTCGTACTTTACATGATTCAATAAATAAAATATTCAATAGTTATAGTTAGTGATAAAAACTTAAGAGATCTAAAAACGATTTTCCTAGTTAGTAATTAAACAATATCTATGAATAATTCGATTTCTATTAAATAAGTTATTAATGAAAAGACACTCAATAAGAAATTAAGAGATGTTAAATCATTACCAAAGGCAGAAATATAAATATGAAAAGATTGAGAATTAAAACGAGATATTGATGACTCTAGAAATGGATAAAAAAAAATAAGGGACAGATTTATTAGTATGGATTTGCACAAGTAATCCATAGTTCAAGGCCCAACAATTTGACCTCAAAAATTTTTGGTTAATTGTATACCTAATGTCCTAATGGACCTAATGGATTGAAACTTGGGCCTAACATATGCAACCAAGATCCGTAGACTTTATTTAAGATAAACTACAAATTTGGGCCTAGTATAATAATAAGTTATAAGCAAGAAAAAGCTTTGCATCCGTTGTTAACAACTTGACGACAGTTGAATGTTGTTGAATTTTGGACTTCACATAATAATAATATTACAAATATCGACATAATTATAATATTACAAATATGTTTTTAACTGTGTAAGTCGGGCTAACTAGCCCAAAATTTATGGTTTTAGTTTTTATTGTAACTAAAACCATGAAAAGCACGGAAGGCTTTATTTTTTTTATGTATTTATAGTGTATAATGACCATTTCATGTATCGAAAATGGAAAAGCTAACCAAAATCATAAAGTAATGCTACATGAATAATAGAGGATTACTTTCGACTCCACCAAACGGATTTTGACCTTACTATTTCTATTGCTAGTTAAAGGTCACTCTTTTGAAAAACAACCTCAATTTTAAGCTTTCAAATCACCCATAAAGATATGAAATAATTGCATCCACGAGATCTTTTATTTCTGTTTGATCATGTTACTCGAAGCCAACCATAATAATTATCTTGACGGGTTTAAATCACATCACACTTGTAAACAACCAAACTATCACCGATCTGTGAATAGAAATGGCAATCTGGCGTGAACCAAACACATGATTTGCCTACTCCAAATAGAGGGAACAAAAGATACGTAATATTCGGAATTTCCAAACCTAAGATTCTCCTTGGTTGGAAGACGATCGGAGAAAATACGTCATATCAAATGTTAACTTGTTTTCGGAATTCAAGTCTTGTAAAACAGATTCAGATGGTTTATAGAAGTAGTTTATACATGTCACATTCATGAGTCTCCCATCCTTAGAACTCCTATATGATAATTTTTTTTCTTTTTAAATCAGATGCTCTAAGAACTTTTTAGGTGTAGATATGTACAAAAAGGAAAAGAGGGGTGATGTTTTTTTATCATTGGTGAAAGAAAAACATGCTGTAGACAATTATAATATGGGTTGTCACTAGCATAAAAGCAAGGGTGGATTAGACATAATCATAAGCACCAACCCTTTTACCTACAAACAAGACAACAATCATATTTGATTTTAAAATAAAATTTAACTAAATAAGTATATATATCAAGTTTTTAACTAAAATGAAAAAAAAAACAAATTAATCAGGGGAAGTAGATAAAGTTATTAACGTAGTTGAAGATCACAAGAAGGGTTTGTTTGATAAAGGGGTATGGAAAATTGTTAGAATACGTAATAGGTTTTTAATAGTTATTTAATAACTGTTTCGATGCTTAAATGTTTTGAAATTCAAATTTTAAAGAGAAAGAGGTAAGAGTTGAGAAAATCAAGTGAGAGTCAAACTCTAATATTATCCATCTAATTAGAGGTGTTTTGCCAATAAGTCCTAGATCAAGTGGTTTACGAATAGGTATTTCATGACTTTCCAAAATGATGGTTATGGGGTAAAGTCTCATTAGATGCAATATGCTCCAAGTGGGCCAAAGGTTTATTACAGTGGGTCTTTGGGTAGTGGGTTTCCCTTGGAATGGTGGGCGGGCCGGGTCACCACGCTGTCTGTGTTCGCGGACATGGGTGGCCTTTCGTCAATGGGTTTACCCGAGTGACTGGGCTTAAAAATTATTCGTTAGCCGTTAAAAAATATTAGGGGTGTTTTAGAATATCCGAATATGAAATATCCGAAAATATGAAATTCGGATATCCAAAAATTCTAATATCCGAGTTTCGGATATCAGAAATTTCAGATTCAAATAGTGATTTTGATAATTTTTGGATATTTCGAATATTCGAAATATCCAATATATATTCTTATAAACTTTTAAAAATATTAAATATTAATTAAATATATTGGATATTTTAATAAATTTTCGGGAATCTGAATAGAACTTCAAATAAATTTTTTTATATTTTTTATAAAATATATTAAATAATACATTTTCTAATTCGGATAGTGAAATCCACTATCCGAAATTCGGATATCCGAAATTCGGATATCCGAATTTAAACACCCCTGCATCTAATTAAGAACTATATGAAAATAGTAATCACTTCTATAAAATATAAAAATTAGTAGGGAGTCATTAAACGTTATAATTAGGACAAAGTACTGATTATCTTTATAATGTTAAACAAATATTTTAGTTTGTTAGATAAAGGGTGGTATGTCTACACCATTTGAGAGTGAAGAAAGTTGCAAGGTGATCATAACATACCTTAGTGAGAAGCACATACACAACCACTAGCTCATAAGAATATTGTGTATCGGTTATCTCTACAATTTAAAGAGATTAAAGTTTAGTGAAGAACAACTTTTTATTTACGTAAGATGGATATGTTAACATCCATCAACACTAGTATATATAAATTATATTCAATTTGTTTATGTTTTGATTACGCTTCTATCAATCTCATAATACATCAAACGTTGAATAGAACTATAACTAAACTTCAAGTAATGGTAAACTTTAAACAAATTTGAAGTTCATGTATAAACAGCGAATGTTTCATCTCATTTGAAAATAATAAGGAGAAACTACAAAACATAAATTCTCTCTATGCTTCACATAACGTTTAAAGTTTAGCAAGAAAAAAAGAAACGAAAAAGATTGATTTCACAACAAACATATGGGGCTTATCTAGTGACATCAACTACTAAAGGTCGATGAAGAAAGAGTAGAAGATTTGAGTCGTTCTTTTGGTGTGAGTGGCCCGTTAGAAAAGTCGAAAAGAACCAAATCCAAAGTTTTTCTAAAAAGATATCACGTTTTTAAGTAAGAGGTCGCCGACTTGACAATGGGATGTTGTGACGATGGGGCGGGCTAGAACTTTTCAACTTGGGATTGTGATAGATATTTTACATCCAATTCAACAAGCTACCGTAGATAGATGTACAAGTCAAAAATTAAAAAAAATCTATAACATTTTTTAACAACGGTTTTTTTATGGCCCCTCGTAAATAAACTACCCTTAACCATGCTTTAAACCTTGTTGATCTAAAAAATTCTTTTTAACTCTTATCATTTTAAAATTTTGATCCAAACAAATTAATATTATATTCATGGCTCTTGTTCGATATTGAAATACGTACACTAATCAACTTATATATATAATGTATAATGTATACAAGTTATTTTTGTTGGATATTTTATGGTGGTGTATTTTATTCGTGCCTAATGTATGGATAACGAGGAATTGGAATCTTAACGAATGATTAGTGGAATGGACCAAAAAAATCTTCATGAAAATGAAAAAAATTTATTTGACAACAGAAGAATGTATCTATGGACGAGATATTAATTTCTAGTTTTAGAATATTAACGAGCCTCCGTGTTGCGATTAAGCGTAAGAAGTAATTTCAATCGTTAATTTTTTTAGTTAATGGTTAAGATCAAATTATAGAGAAAATTATTAGAGAGTTATTCAGAATAACCATTTTTATTGATTTTTCTAAGTTTATTTATAAAATTTCATAAATTTTACGTACGGTATTATTTTTTTATAAAAATTACACATATAAAATATTTTTTTTATCTTTAAAACAAGTACAATATTGATATGTAAAAATATAATATTTTTTTATGTTTTAATCTCATATCTCGTCAATGTGTATTTAATGCAATTCATTATGTCTTTTGTTATTTATTGTGTTTAACTGAATACTATTATGTGTTTTCTAAAATGGTGAATTAAAAACATATAATGGTGGAATAATATTGTTTTGTATCTCTTATATGTAAAACACAATAATAACTTAATAATGAGTTAATATAATACATTAATAATGATAAAATAACACAATGTCTTATTGTGTTTTTTGTTGTTATTATATTATCTTGAACACTATGAATTTTGAAAAATACATTGGTGAAATAACATCATTGTATACTTCTAACCATAAAACACAATGATAGATAATAAGTTTATATAAAAAACAATGACAAAAATAACGTGTTGTGTTATTTTTAACACTACGAGTTTTAAAAAAAATACATTGGTGAAAGTATATCCTTGTGTACTTTTAATTGTAAAATACAATGATAGATAAAAATTTATATAATTGATAGAAACAATAACAAAAATAACTCAAAATGATCTAAAACATAAAACAAAATGATAAATTCACATGATAAATGATATAAAATATATAACACAACGAATTGATATTTGACAAAGTGAACATATAAAATACAATAAACTAACGAAAGAATGACATTTATCAAAACCACAATCTTCCTTAAATTTTGTAGATTAAATAATATTTTTAGTATAACTCTACCCTTAAAATATAACATTGTTGTAACTTCTAATATAAGCGTATAGTTATGTAATTATTTACATCACCCTCTTTTAGAAATTAGTTTTGTATTATTTTTGCTTTAAGAATTATGCAAGCTTAGCCCAATACTTTATTAAAATAGAGAAATGTATTGAGCTCAAGTATTACTTGAGACAAAAATAAATAAAGTTAGAAAGTATTAGGTTGGGTTGGGGAATTTGCTCACCTAGTATTAGTTTAATCTTGAGGGTGGTCTTGAGTTTGTACGAACCGTCTTTCGGTAACGTGTCAGTCTAGCATCCTAAAATTCCATAATTAAGTAATAAAGATAATGATATGAGATAGTATGATCCGTTTGTGATTCATTTATCCGTTCATAAAAAATGTAAACTATAGACAAATTAGAGGATATTAAATTATTATTATTATTATATTAATAAAAGGCAACATAATATAAAATCAGGAATAAGTATAAACGAAGCACGCGATGTGGTGTACAAGCAAGCACGATATCCTTCCCCACTCATCAACTTCTTTAAACTCATGGAGATGTGTCATCCTTCCACACTAAACACAAACCACCATAATTTTTTTATAATCATAATATCCATTTTCAACGCTTACAATATTATATTAAATTTGTGTCACATATATTTAGATAATGTTATTATATAAGTCATAAAAATCATAAGAAAAACTCAACCTATTACTTTTTGTATCATGTACCCATTCATGATTTTATCCTTGTTCCTAAAAGAGTCTTGACTTTCATTTTTCATAGTCATAAAAAAACATTATATGAAAATTGTACCAATTAGCCTCGTTAATACCCTACTTACAAGCGTGGATAAAGTAAAACATGGTTAGGTTTTAAAAACGATTTCAAGAGATTATTACATGAAATAACTACAAAGAGATCGAATTCAAAACATAAGAGAACCACACTGTTAATTGTGTTATAGTGCGCAACTTTAATTCATGAGCCTTGTATGTGTATTACGAAATGACAGCTCGATAACATGATGATGAAATTCGTGGGGCCAAATACATGAATGAACATGATTGATGTTAGAATATGCATGATAGTTAAACGTTTTATGCATACAACCTTGTGGTGTAGTGATGTTGGTGATGGTATAAAAATGTAGTGTATGCTTTAATCCCTGTAAACACTAGTTGAATACGTGGTATTTAGAGTAAGAAATTATTGTTTAAAAACTTAAACATTTTATAAAAAATATGTATATTGTTATAGTATAATCTATTATTATCTACTCATATTAATCACCCATATATGTATATTACGGGAATCTTATTAGTATCTAGATTTTTCAAAGACCAACGATCCTTAACGCGAGTAGTTAATATAATTTTTCAAAACGTCATTAAAATAGAGATTTCAATCTCACTTGGTATAATATGTTTCAAGTGGGCCAGACGGATTCCCTTGGAATTGTGTGCAAGCCATGTCACCGGCAATGTCTGTGTTTGCGGCGTGGAAACACTTTTTGCCAATGGGTTTTATCATAATGACCGAGTTTAAAATATTCGTTGGTCTTTCAAGGAAAAAATTGAGGAGATGTATTAAATTCAAGTCTTATTTATGGGAAAAAAAGTTTCAGGTTGAGTCAGAGGAAATAAATTTTTCTTCAGATTCATGTTAGCCTATTGTCTCAATATTACATACTTAAAGAATAAAAATAATATGGTTGGTCAGTGTCTCATTAGTGTTCTAATTATTTATTAAAAAAAGTTATTTGATTTAAATAATCTTAACTTTCATATATTAGTCGATATCAAACCCAAAATAGAAAATGTTTATGGACATTTCTAACTTTGAGTTTATTTTCTTTCAACGATATGTTACTAACTAACAGTTACCACCGTTAGTTTATTTGATGAAATGTGGCCAACTTTGAACCATTTTTTAACTTAGTCGCCTCACAGCCTCTATCAAATTCGTTTGGGTGTCTAGCTTCCATCATCATCTGAAATCTATCTGTAACGAGTCAAGTGGTTCAGAATAGAAGATAAAGATTGACGGGTTTCAAAGTGTAGAAGTTTTAGATTAACAGACCTGATGGTTGATTTCAACATTTTGATTAGTGTTCTGGTCATATAAGTGGTTTACATAATCAACAAAGTAACGGTATTAACTCTTGGTTAGTAAGAATTTATTAAAAGAAAACAAGTTTAAAGTTGGGAGTGTCATTTGATATTTTTTTCTCGTTGTTGATACCGGTAAGACATAGCCAGATAATTTTTTATAAACTAGCACGGTACCCGCGCGATGCGGCGGGCATAAAAATGTTTAAAATCATTAAATAGTTTAAAAGATTATTGATACATTAAACTTTTAATTGTGCAACATGATATCGTCTATTAGCCTCTCTTCGTTTTTCATAAAAAAAACAATAATCACTCTCATTTGTCATTTGTAATGTTGACCGGCATTGGGGTTTAAGGTAATAAAAGGTATCATTTTCACGTGACTGTTTAAGCGTAACTGATACAAATGGAACGTTTTGAGAGACACTGCGGTACAAACTTTTATTGCTTTGTTGTTTAAAAAGTATCGTCTATTATATTTTTTCCATTTTGCAGCTCGTAACGTAGATGCAGTTGAGGACGAAACATCATTTTGATCTTTTTCGTAAAATATTAATAAATATCATAATTTTATTTACGTAAATTAGGATGGAATATTCGATGGGACACATTTACGTAAATTTTACTTATTTTAATTTTATTTAAGTAAAATATTGATAATATGATCAAAATATTAATAAATATCATATTTTTATTTAGGTAAATTATAGATATTTTTTTCAAAATCAATATAAAAATTATTTGGTGGAGTTTGTTGCTAAAAATTAGGATGAAATTTTAATTGCAATTAGTAGTTAATCTAGGGTTATTATGTAAATAATTGTAAGGGGTAATCCGTAAATAATGATATAATTATTATTTTACCCTTAAAATTAATTGTATTTTATGTATTGAAAAAAGTTTTTGTTCTTATTTTTAGGGTATCTTAAAATACTCTCTTAAACTCTTTATATATAACATAAATATTTTCTGAGTTAAGATTAATACCGACAAATAAATAAAAATTATGATTATTAAAATCGAATAACCCGTAAAAAATCTAGATTTTTCATAAAGTCGTATATATTATCAATTAAAACAAAAATAAAATTTTATTTGTTACCGCCATACATTTAAAACTAGTACCGCAAGCAACATTTGTAATCATGACTTCGACCTGAAAATAATAATAACAATCTCATAAAATAAACACCATTCGGCGGAAATAAAAAAGCAAAAGCGAAACAGACGATTAAAGCAATCTCACTCTCTGTCTCTCTCTCATTCTCCTCATATACATACATACACACAATCATATATGTGTGCGCATATATATAACACCATCGAAACGTAGAGAAACAAAAGTGCTCAACATCATATCCACATTTTCTAAAGCAATTCGTCTCTAGCTTTTCATTTTTGTCTCTAGATTCGTGTTTCTGAAGCACAACTTCACCGGATTGTTCGTCGGAAACATCAGCAGTTGTTGTATCGAACGATTGAGTTGATTTCCGTCGTGTTTTATCGAAAATTTCAGGTATGTTTGATTTCGTTTTTGTATCGAGTTACAACTGTTTGATGAAATGCGTGTGAATCGTTGTTCGAGTTATGTGCTGTTTGATTTGGTGTTTTTGAGATCGGAATTGTATAGATCATTCGATTTGTGCGTTTCGGTGTTCGTGTTGGTTATTCGTCCGTCTGTCATTGATGAATGTGAATACGTGATGCTTTTGCTGATACAAATATGTGTGTGTTGATTCGATGTGTGCGTATTGATCGTCTTCTCTGTTAGTTCCGCTTATTCTGTTTGATTTCTGTTGAAGCTGATTATCTGATATCATGAGTGTTACGTGTATTAAGCGTTTGTACAGTACAAACGATAATTGCATATGAAGGTGAGTTAGGTGTTCACTCTCTATCATCGTTTTAGAAGCATGCTTGTTTAGTTGTTTAGATATGAAATATACTTTCGTCTGGTACAATTAATTGTTTTAGTGCAATTCTCACCTTCTTTTTCTTCTATGGGCCTTTTATCCTAGTGTTGTCACTGTTAAATTAATCTTCATGCACGATGCTACTTATTTACGAGTGTAAACAAGTGCTACTCGAGATCGATTTATTAAAATAGCTCGGAGCTTGAGTTTGTATTAGACAACTCGTTTAATAAACGAATAAACGAGCATGTGTTTTACATATTATACTGGTGAGATTAGGTTCGTCTGAACGAGCTTGCTATTTATATAAGTTTTATAATTAATTATAAATTATATATATATAGAGAGAGATGGAGACAATAACACGTCTAAAAGATCACATATGAAACTTGCACGAACACGTATACATGAGTTTAGGTTTAGATGCTTTCCCAATCTTATCAAACATTGAATTTGTATATATTTTGTTATTTACCCAAATATAGAAAAAATGAAATGGAATTTGAAACGAGAAAGTTAAGGTCCTAATTTTATTCCATTGTAGAATTAAGAGAAAACAAAGAATGTATAATATGTAGCAACAAAAAGTTGGAATATATCCTTTCATCTTGTTATTTTATATTTTAAATAGCTTAATATGTCCGCATAATTCTTGTCCGTAAAATGCACGAATTCCTATTATTCTTATATGACATAAACGCCCATATACCGTCTTTGCTCCTAAAGTTTTCTTGCATTGCCAGTGACACGATAATTTGAAAAGATAGGTCCGAGAACTAGTGGTTTATTTGTATTTGGTCTATTAACTTAAATTAAAAGTAGATTTTTAGTGGAATCAGCCTAGGTGATAGCTTTTATAATTTTTTTAAACACTCCTATAATCCTATGACATGGGAGTTTCCTTTTTTCTGTATATATAGTTAATTTATTTATACTTATTAATGAAATAGATTGAACCGAAGTTGACATTGTCACTGAGAAATCACTAATTGTAGAAATTATATACATGTTGTTAGATGTAATTAATCGTAAATTGAAAAAAAAAATAGTAGGGGAGAAAGTTTTTTTAACTTAACTTACTAGACGTGAATAATCACATAATGATGATGGTGAAAAAGTTTTTTTTTTCACTTAAAATTTTGCATTTATAAATGATGATTTTCTGGACTAAAGTCAATAAACATCAATATTTTGTAATGATAAAAATAGAAAAGCCAATTTCTGCAGAAAAATTAAACGTAACAGCTTTTTTAATAGATTTTTATCGTCCAAAATGAAAAAAGATAAAGCGATCGGATGTTTGTTATAATAGAGGCAAACTAAAATAGAAACAGTAAAGTAATAGTAGGCCCATAAATTAGGGTCCAATTTTGAATTTAGCAATTTAAGGTTAAAAAAAATTAAGATGTATAATTTGAGTTAGAATATAGCAAAATTGTTTAATAATTTGTTAAAGGTTAAGCTATTATTTTTTTACACAATACATATATTCTTTCATATAAGGCTAGATGGAAACTAACAGCATTCATGTCTGGTTTCTTATAATTTTGTGAAGATAATCTTTATATTATATGGAATGATTACAAAAAAACAAGTGGTTGTGAACGAATGATACAAAAAATATTACTGTTTATCTGTAAATTTGCACCAACATAATTTTTTTTAACAACAATTTGCATCAATATAGTGTATGTACCACCTATCATGCTAACAAAACAATTACATCCACGACATCAAGCATTAGCAACTTAAATATTGATACAATTTTCTTGCAATGCACTACCGTCTAGCAGCTTGGCATTTAATTAATTTGTATAGTGAGGTGGGTTTCACACAAGCGCTTAAAGCATTTATAATAAGTTTTTTTATTTTTCTATTTATAATTTATCTAAAAATCATACTCTCTTAAATTTATTTTATATTTTTTAAAAACTTCTCACATCTCATTATGAATACATATAATCTATGGAGTTCATAAATAGGTGACCTCAAATTTGAGGGAGCATTATGTTTTCTTTTAAAAGGTAAGGGATAAGATTGAGGCTGTGACATCTGATGTAATGTTAAATTACACAAAATATTATAGTTTTTTTTTAATTTGAAGATAAAGATAAGTATAAGGAACCAAATATAAATGTTCTGAAGGAGCTTAAGGATATTATAATATATAATTTTAGCAAACAATAGGAAATTATAATATATGTAGAACGTACATATAATGTATGGAACATGGCAAGAGTTACTCACTTATGTGATCTTTTATAGTTTTACTATCATAAAATAAGAATCAAAGGGAGTGTAGTGTAATGACACATTGGCTTGTACACGAGAGTAAGGTTGAGGTTTGACTCTTGTGATGGATAAGTATTTAGAATTTTAGCATGATTAAATGAGTTTATTCACGTGTCATTCTAAAACACAAGACAAACAGTTATTTTTAAGTGAATTATCAAGGTTTTATCAAGTAGCAATATTATTGTCTAGTAGAATCGTTTGATAACCCTAAATTAACGAACGTTGTCGCGCCTATATGTTTTATTCTCTTCAAATAACTAAAGTTTCAATTATGGATATATGTGATGTTAAAACTCATTTAATCAATTATCCAATAAAGACAGAATGGTAGTATGAAACCACCAAATTTTGCAACAGGACTCACATATGCATGTATGAAACAGCTAGCAAAAGATGTGATAAATGCTCTCTCATCTTTATTTCTCTTTTCAAGGTAAATAAAGTCTGATGAATAAATATGCTGTTACTATAAATCTATCAACATTCAAGAAGAACTTATGTAAGGTTGCATGAAAACAGCATCTGACACACCCCCTTACTAACAGTTGTCTCTGCAAACATTTTGGAATCCAAAGTTTGACATAGATGTATCACCCATTTCGTTCTTGATACATCATGTGGGAAACCATAAAGTTGGTTTGTTGACTTTTTTCCTTGGTGAAGTGAAAGCGTACAAGAATATGCTGATGTATATTTTAAAGTTCTAATATATAAACACTCACTCATATAAATCGACACCCCTCTATACGTAGCGTATGGGTCTATACGTGGCGTATAGGGTCGAATACACTAAAAACGAGGAAAATTTAGGGGGTTGTCAGAGAGTTATACGCCCTATGTAGCCCTATACGACCCCCCCTATACGACACATATAAGACTATACGACGCGTATAGCGAATTTCGACACTGACTACGAGGAAAAATTCAGGGGGCTGTCAGAGAGCTATACGCCCCATATAGCCCTATACGACCCTCCTATACGACACATACATCCATATACGACCCCCCTCTATACGACGCGTATGGGGCTATACGACACGTATAGAAACTTTGGGGTGTTGATTTAAAATATTGGGATGTCTATTTAACGAAACCCATATTTTATATCATTCTTTTAACTATTTGCTCCCTCTATTGCAAACTATTATATTAAATAGGTAAGTTCTTCTGATTATTTTTATAAATCTTTGAATAAGATATCTGGAATACATTAATAATTGTTAATTTGATTGTATTTGATTTCTTTTAAAAGGGCCTAAACCCTTGTATTCGTTTTGTATATGATCATATACAACTTGTATACATCTATGTTCATCTTTGTTCATATTCAACTTGTATATGTTTGTATTCAACTTATTATACGCCCGCATTTTAGGAGGCACATTGAGTCAAAACGTAGGCAGGGCACGTTAGTATGAACACTTAGAATATACATTTATAACTTGCTATATGCGTCTGTTCATCGTTGACTAACAGTTTTGAACACACCAATAGTTTCCGTTGATAATGTAGTCTGAAAACTTGAAACAAAGAAAGTATAAAATATTTAATTTTGAATTGCTTTCAATTGAGATGTGTGGAAACTCACGCCTGATTTATGTAGATCAATAGATTCATAGCTTATCCATGGGTTAAATAAGTAAAAGTCACAGATGACAGATCTACGGAAACCCCCGCCATCAATGAGATGGTGACAAACCCATGTGACACAAAGGCATTACATAGCTTTAAGGTAATTTAATAAATAAAAGAAAAATGAATAATTTAAAATATACAAAGTAAGCTGTGAACCTACGACACCTTTAAATTCTTTTGGACCTTGGAGTCGTATTTTTTCCCTTATAATACAACCAAGAAGCACCATTAGTGCAGAGTTTTTTCTTTTCTTTTTTCTTTTGTGGTTGCTATAAGACCATAACTAGTGCTTTTGAGATAGCTCGTGGCATAAAACTCACTAGAAAGTATCTCACTTCAAATTAACTCCATTACAAACCGAACCAACGGCTTGGATCATTTACAGATCAAACCAGCTCAAGTCGGATCGTTTAGAAACTAAGCCAGCTTGGCTCGGTTTGAATTTTTTTTTAATTTTAATTTCTTTTGGACTTTGGATTCATATGTTTGTTCCTTACAATATAACCAAGTAGCCCCATGATTGCAGAGCTTTTATGCCTTTTGTGGATGCTAGAAGTTTGTAATTGAATTATGATACAATAATTTACCTCATGGTCTGTCCAGACTCATGATAGCATATTAATATGGTCCAGGAATTATATGTGCAGATAGTACATATTGATTCCAATATCAGCATATATAATAACTTGCCATGTGCTTGTTAAATGACCATGATCCACACTTTTTTTGGTTTTTTGTGTCCTTTAAGTACACTCTACAGAACTATATAATAGAAATACATCAAGGCATTGAGGAATATTAACAATTTTACAGATTGCAGATGAGAAGGGAGCTGGTGGAATAAATTCCACTAGCTCTCTTTGAATAATTTAACAATGATGATAGCAAAACTTGAAGCTGGGATGGATGCAAATGCATCAAACAGTAGCAGTAATCGGTATGCCAAGCTCTTGGCAGGTCCTTGGTGGGCCCAATTCCTCTACGGATCTAATCCTTGGATGGCCCGATATGTGTATAGCGTGATGTTTTTGTTAGCGAACTTGCTTGCGTGGGCTGTACGTGACTATGGCCCGAGTGCATTGACAGAAATGAATAGTAAGATTTACTCAATATCATTGTTTTTTTTGGCCCGCATAGTCCCACACCTTCTGACCTGCGCATGCAGAGTCTTCAGCACCGGGTTTGCCATTTATTATCTATTTTTTTTGGCTTAGTGTGGAATAAACCCGCTAACCGTCTTTCAACATTGTGCAGTTTATTCTCTTGACTTTTTTTGGAATAATTATATCCCTTGTACCTTTTTAACTTGTTCAAGATTTCATTTAGACCCGAACAGGATAAATGCTTATGTTAAGAAATTCATATATGGGTCACTGAATGCTTATGTTGAACAAGTTTATATATGGTTATAACTGGATAAAACCAACAAACTTTCTATATAAATTAGACCCTGGATTCCTTGAACAGTGATATATCCCTTACACCTCTCTTCTGATTTATTGTAAAATATCATTTTGAGCTGTTAACAGATTAAATGCTAATCTGTGACAAGTTTATATATCGGTTAATGTTGGATAAAACCTACAACCTTTTAACATTTTAGCAATTAAGTCCCTTAACATAGACCTTTAACCTGTTCAACTGCAACGTGCCCAAATGAAATCTTCAACAAGTCAAAAAGAAGTTTAGGGCTATAATCGCTACAAAAAGAATATAAACAGGCTAAAGCGCTACAATATAAGAAAACCCCGAACATTCCGTTAATAAACTTTCAGAATCCAATGGATCCACCCTATTGTAGTTCCACAGATGCATGTGATATAGGTTTTCAGATGATAAATACTTGTGTTGTTTTTTCAGAATTGAAAAGTTGTGAAGGTGGTGAAGATTGTTTAGGCACTGAAGGAGTTCTGAGAGTGAGCATGGGATGCTTTGTATCTTTTTGAATCAAATTCATAACTTTAATTTCAACACTTGCAAGAAACAGATACAAAGTCACACATTTCCTTATAATAATTTGATAAAACCTTAATCATACTTTAGATATTCTATTTCACAATGTTTCTTTCAACTAGTGGCACCTCAAAGTTGCATGGACAAAAAGAACTCTGGCATTCTGGTTGGTGGTCTGCCAAGATCATCCTCATGATCACACTAATCGTGCTACCCTTCTTTCTTCCTAGAGAAATTATTCTTATATACGGTTAGTATTTTTTATTATTTTGCAAAATAGTTCATGAAGGTTGTTAGTCCATTAAATACTTGATTACTTGATCAATGTAGGAATAACACCATTAATAAGGTAGTGTTTGGGATTGCTTACTGGAAACGCTTATTTGCTTATTGCCTTTTGAAATACTTTGTTCACAAGCAACTCCAGACTGCTTATTCAAAAGTAAGCCTCTAAAAATAAGCCAGTCAAGTCGTGTAATGGGTCAAAACAGGTTTCAGTCAAAGTATCCAGTTTAAAAAGTATCAATCTGGTTCAGATCAAAACAGTTATAATCAAAAGGGTTATAGAAAAGAAGAAAAAATATATCAAAATGGGTTGAGGAACTGTATATTTCTTATGGTGACGGGTGGTGGTGACTTTGATGGTGGTGGTTTAGGTGGCGCCGATGACACTGGTGAGTGGTGATGGTGTGGTGTTGGCGAGTAGTAAGTGATGTTAATAGACAGTCATGGTGGGTAGTGTTGGCCCATTTGGACCTGTATTAAGTTAGCTGATATTGTAGGAGTGGCTCATTTTGATCCAATAATTTGGGTATACCCCATTCCCCAATGAACCCATAACTAAACAAAAAGTACTTTTATCAACTCGTTATATGATGAATGGGTCAAGATTGCAAGGCGTCTTCAAAATCACTTATTGCTTATTCCTATATCAAAGTAGTTCTAATAAGCAATAAGTGATTTTGAAGAATTGATCACATGTGTCCTGATACATTTTTTTTTTCATTTTTTTTGGCAGGATCCATTGCACATTTTGGTGCAGGGTATATAAATCTTCTTTTTCCTTCTTTATCCCCTTCTTGTATTCCCACTCTACCACAATTTGAAGAAATTTTAACCAACTTTACTATGATATCTTGCAGGGTATTTTTATTAATTCAACTAATCAGCATAATCAGCTTCATTACATGGCTAAACGATTGCTGTTTATCCGAAAAATATGCAGAAAGATGGTATAGCTGCATTTAAGTAAAATCTATAATCTATAACCTATAATAAAATATGGTTTTCTAAGACACGTGTCATTGTTCTAGTATATCAAATGACACGTGTCATCATTCTAGCATATCAAAAAAATCATTTTCCCGCATCTCTCTTATAATAAATACAAAATTATAAAAACAATTAATTTGACTTTCCTTTTTAATTAAAATATGTTAAAACAAATATATTTATACTTGTGATTCTTGTCTCTCTCATATTAAATGATAATTATTGTAAATAAGTAAAATTCAACTATTAAACATCTAAAATATAAATGTAGTTGTTTTAATAATTTATTAATACATATTAAATATAGAGTAATAAATTTTAATTCATTATGTGTTATAACTTTTAAATATTCATTATATTTTTGTTTTACCAATGGATAATAACATCTAGAAAATAAAATATTAATAAAACTAATGATTTTAATATGTTTTATTTATTCCACCCATGTAATGCATGTGTTCTAACCTAGTTAAATATTAAAGAAACGATACAAATCTTTATCCATTGGTCTTTGGAGTATTCATGATTATCATAATATTGTTTTTCTGCAGCCATATCCATTTCATGCTGCTTGCAACTACTGCTTATGTTGTCTGCATACTTGGGATCATTTTGATGTATATTTGGTACACGCCACAGCCGACTTGCTTACTTAACATTTTCTTTATCACATGGACACTTGTACTCCTACAGCTTATGACTAGTGTCTCTCTTCACCCGAAAGTAAGTTCAACCAGCAAAATGTCTTGCTTTTTTCATCATATTTTTGTAAAATTTATATTCTTTTTTCTTCCTGAAACAGGTGAGTGCTGGCTTCTTGACTCCAGGTTTTATGGGGCTGTACGTAGTGTTCCTATGCTGGTCCGCCATTAGAAGGTACAATATTCACATTTTAGTATTGGATAAAGATAGTAATTTCGACTCATTTACGTATCATTTGGTTGGTTCAAGTTATGTTTTTGTCTCAAATGAGTAAATGAAAAGGAGCAAACGACATTTTTGTGCATGTGGTATGTCATAATTTACATAACTCGTCCCTGTGTTTACTGTATCTTTGTAGTTTGGTTCTAATTAGAATGACTAACATACTTCCATCTTCAGCAACCTTTTTATTTGTTCGTGATCCACCCATTTTGTCACATCTACCAATAATTCTTGGTTTACAGCATTATCTTATAACTCAAACTAATCACATGTTGGGGTGCTTACAGTGAACCATCAGATGACACATGTCTGAGAAAATCTGAAGGCTCAAGAGATTGGCTAACTATTATAGTAAGCTCCCCACACATATTCAAATATGTGTTTACTAAATTAGTAAAGTCTTAAAAGGTATTAAAGGTGCACCTCTTATTGTTACAGAGCTTTGTAGTTGCAGTACTTGCAATGGTGATTGCCACATTCTCAACAGGAATTGATTCCAAATGCTTTCAGGTAAAAATAAAACCTAACTAAGTTTAACATGGTTCAAAACTTTTAATAGGTTTATTAACATGCATGTAGAATTGTAGACAATACCCACTTTTGGGCTAGTTCAGTGGGCTTCAACCCACACCAGCCAAGCCCTTTAAGGTTTGGCCCACATGTCTACCTGTATAAGTGGACCGGTGTGGGTTGGAGTCTACTGTAATGGTCCAAAAGTGTGTACCATCTACAACGCATATCTTTTGGATGAAAGTACATCTGAGAACAATATTTGCAGTTCCGAAAAGATGAAAAACAGGATGAAGATGATGTTCCTTATGGTTTTGGATTCTTCCATTTTGTTTTTGCCACCGGAGCTATGTACTTTGCAATGTTATTAATTGGTTGGAGTTCTAATCACACCATGAAAAAGTAAGTGATTGTAGTTCAATATCTTTGATGAATGCAACCCTAATGTCAATTTACTTAAATGTGATGTTTTCTCAGATGGACAATTGATGTTGGTTGGACCAGTACTTGGGTCAGAATAGTTAATGAGTGGCTAGCAGTTTGTGTCTACTGTAAGTGGTTTCTCCTATGAGTTTTTGAAAACCATTGAAACTTATTAAACCACCCAAACTGAAGCAAGTTGGATGGTTTGAGGTTCATAACGGTTTAGTTTTCTCGATATGTTGATAAAACAAATTAGTCTAGTTTGGAACTGGTCATGTTTAACCTTTGTTAGTTACAAAATATTCTTCTTAAATTTAAATTTCGTAAATCATGAATCATTTTTATTTTTTAGAATTTTTTTTAAAAACTAATGATTTTGAAAAAAAATTTTTGATTCAGTCCTCCAAAGACTGGACAATAAACTGCATAACTGGTATAACTTGTTGATCCGGCCGTTGTTTCTTGAACTGTATTCAGTGGTTTAACCTAAAAATTTCATCAAAACCGGCTGAACCAGACCGCAAATGCTAAAATGACTTCTTCGTTTTTTGGTAGTGTGGATGTTGGTAGCACCGATCATATGGAAAAGTAGGCAAGTGGAGGAGCCCATATAAGCAAACTCAAAGAATTGAAGACGACGGGAAAACAAATCATGATCATGTTTGTTTAACATAATTTACACACACAATCAAATGACAATATGACATAGAAGCCGGAGAGTTAAAAATACTTCAGTGAAGAAAGATAAAGAGATGACATATCCATGAAGTCTAAAGTGAAGTCTTTGGTAAGAGTACATGACCATTTATATATATTTTCACCGGTTTCTGTCAAAAGTGACAAACGATGAGTTATAAATACTGTGGCAATCAGTTTTGTAAATTTTACTATCCTTATTAAGTATGACCAAAAGCCAATGTAGAGTTAATGTAAGTTTCCGTAATACTCACTTTACCATTCAATACGTGTTGGTAAGATTTGAAGTTAAAGTCCATCTTATGAATTACAATATCAGAAATCTTTTGTTCATAACTAATATGAGATATGCATAGAGTGTTGTATTAGTATAAGTTTGATCCTTACAATTTTTTTACCATGTAACACCATACCCCAAAATGGGATGGCGCATCATCTTACATAATAAAAGACAATAATAATAAGTGACCTCAACTGATCAGTAACCTCAAACGTTCAATTACTTTTAAGTATTTACATGTTTTCATCACATACATGTTACAATATATAAATAGCATAATATGAGTTTGATAACCATCTTGATCTTATGTTTCCTTTTCTAGTCGCTTCTAGAACGAACTATTTCTCGTCTTCATGACATGGCATTCAAGTGAGCACGGAAAGTAATGTGGGTGGCCGTTCCCGTGTGATTGAGCAAAATGCCCAACGAGTAAATACGATAAAAAATAGACTGACTGATACAATAAAATCACGTGAATATACAGTTTCTATCGGAATGTAATAGACGATAGTGGGAAACAATTCACAAGTTAAAGCTCACAAGTTTACAAGTTATCTTAATCATAACCTTCAAATTATTTGTATGATGCTTTTAAAAAACTTCAACTTGTATTAATACCGATAAGAGTTAACAAACATATCATGAAGTGTATTTAAAGACTTTGACCGATCAAACAGCAACTTGATTTTATGCAAATACTATAAGCACACAACAACCTCTTACCAACTATTAAATAGGTACAATGACATTTATCAACCGTTGAGTAAATTATAAGAAAATAGAGTGATTCAGCAGCCTCTACCAATTATCAATCTTAAACAATCTCTATCACAAACTTATAAGTGTGGTTGCTAATGAGATACGAGCTGCTTAAAACTAAATTAACAAATTAATTTATGCAGATACGTAAGCAATCAAATGATTTAATAGCGATTAGTTAATCAAATACGATAAATTAAACCAAAAGATTCCAATAACAAATTTTCTTTGATTCAAATTCAATCAACAAAACTGGTCTTTCTAATAACAAAAAGATACTTAAATATAATTAGTTTGATTCCTACGTTCTAGCAAACCAACTAATTTAAAAAACTAAACAAGATAAAGAGATAACTAATAAATTTAAATAACTAGAAGATAAGAAAATTCAAAGAAATAAAACATAACTCGGACAAAGTCAATATCGAATGCGTGTTTAGTAGTTAATCCCAATGCTTATGCATCAATAACTTACAGGCAATTGAATATCATATTATTAACAAGAAAACATACAACATAACAAATACTAAGAAAATAATACTGACAATACACGACATGTCAATAGTCAATATTCCGCGTCATTAATCCATACGCCAATTAATGACCCTTGGTATACCAATCATGTGAGAGAGATCGAGTGTAAGCTCATTATATTGTAGGATAGATAAATTCTCCTCCTATTATTAGTCATTAATCAAAAAGTGTAAGTACTACTTTGAGGACACAATAATAGTAATAATAATAAAATAATAATAATAATAAAGTCAAGTTTTAAATTTGAATCTTTCTAAAAATTTAAGTTTGAGTAGTTTGAAGTTTTTAAATATTAACTTCTTTTAACAATTTCCTTTTTCTAATATTTGTTTTTTAAAAAAATGAAGAATTTAAATTATAATGGTTCAAGATGTTTTTAAAAAATTAAGTGGACTCCCTAACATAAGAGAAGAGAATCTAACGTTTGAGAAAAGAATCTGGCACATTAGCCGAGATGAGAATTTCATACGTCAAAGTTTCTATGTTTACTTTAAAGGTTAAAGAATTTTGGGTTGTTTGTCTGAATTTATAAGTGCTGAATGAATAAGAGGTCTGAACCAATAAGTGTTTAATCAGATTAGTCTGTTTGGTTCGATATACCCTTAAGTTATATGCTTGTCCAAGTTCCATCAACCAAAATCAAACAAAGATAAAATCCCTTAAGTTATATGCTTGTCCTTAAGCCAAAATCAGATTGATACAAAGCCAAAATCACATCATTTTAAGCCAAAATCATGTACACAGGTTGATCCTAAGCAACAAAAAATAAAGGAGCATCATGTAAACATACCACGAGGTTCGAGATGAAGGAGGCGGCTGCGAGTTGGAGCTGAAGGGGACGATCGCGAGTTGGAGATGAAAGGAGCGATCGCGAGGTTTGAGCTGAAGGGGCTGACCACCAGGTTCGACCTAAAGGGGGCGGCCGCGAGTTGGTGCTGAAGGGCAGCAGCGGGTTCGTGCTGAAGAAGCGACCGCGACTTTGAGATGGAGGGGCGGTGCGAGGTGTTGCGCTGGTGATGGCCGACGAGCACAATGGAAGAGATGGTGGAGGTCGATGATTGCTTATGAGTATTTTGGGTCAGATAGAGATGCATCTCTGGCCTAATAAGAGGGGGAATAAGACCTCTTATTCAATAAGTGGTATTCAACCAAACAATAAGGTCTGACCGAGTCAGACCTTTGCATTTGACCAGTGTCATTAAGACCCAAACAAACACAACCTAATATAACACAGTGAATGTGACACCCTACACATATCCCACATCAGCCGTGGACAGGAGAGATTCCTGGTTCATAAGGAATGTCTGGCATCTAACATCAACAACGCGTTTTGGGCGTATTGGCTGTGGATGAGAGGAGAACTCCACAGTTAAGCGTGCTCAGGTGGGAGCAATCCATGGATGGGTGACCTCCCTGGGAAGTTTTCACCCGGGCAACCAAAAGCAAATCCGTGAGCTCCTCGTGGGCAAAGCGGACAATACTGTTGATGCGAGTGGTCGGGTGTGACAGAATGGTATCAGAGTCACTCCTGTGCTGTTCGGGGTGTGGGACATACCTCACCAAAGATGGTGACTTCTCGGGCTCATCGAGGGAGATGAGTCCAAACAGGGGGTGCTTGTAACACCCTACACATATCGCACATCGGCCGTGGACAGGAGAGATTCCTGGTTCATATGGAATGTCTAGCCTCTAACATCAACAACACGTTTTGGGCGTATTGGTTGTGGATGAGTGGAGAACTCCACAGTTAAGCGTGCTCAGGTGGGAGCAATCCAGAGATGGGTGACCTTCCTTGGAAGTTTTCAGCCGGGCAACCAAAAGCAAATCCGTGAGCTTTTCGTGGGCAAAGCGGACAATATTGTTGATGCGAAGGGTCGGGTGTTACAGAATGATATCAACGCCATTGGTTATAGAGAACTAGGATTGCATTTGCATCTAGACTATAGCCTTAGACACAACACTAGCATTGCACAAACACTATTACTTGTTTACGACTTTTGGACGTACATTTCATGGCATACTCGCATTACGTTACAGGATGTCCACATCATCATCATCTGAACCATCGATGTCACCTATATCACCCTCGACTAGTAGAGAGATCGAGGGTTCCGCTCGTCTGCCTTCGGCATCTATACCTATTTCTTCACCCCCGGAGTCTAAGAGACACCGACTTGAGCCTACCGTTGCCACTACGGGGCACGGGGAGCCCTTAAATGCCCATGACTCACCTAACA
>BJCM01075963.1:0-11857 GCA_018326385.1 Flaveria bidentis
AACCGGTTTGGTCAACCACGGTCAAAACTGATTCGGGAAGGAAAAATCCCAACCCTATTAAAACCAGTTTGGGTTGGTTTGGAAACCGGTTCGGTGTATTTTTACTTTTTTAGTGTTATTAATATCATTATTTTGTTAACATATGAAAAATATATAATCATATATATATATATATATATATATATATATTAAAGTAAAAGAAATAAAACAAAAAAATCTTATACTTAAATTAAAGAAAAATAAATTATTTGTTTTTATAATGTACTTTAAAAAAATATAAACATATCAAAAAGTTATGATAATTAAAATGGTGTGGTGGTTGTTCTTATTGTCGGCGTCATTGTTGTTGTTATTATTATTGTTATTAATATCATTATTTTGTTTGATGTTAAAGGGAAATGTTCATTTCGTAATGAAACTAATAACACATTTAGCTTTAAAGTATTATATCATATGTTACTTGTTAACCTGTATGACTCAGCTCATATTGTACGTTTTAATAATATCATGACTTTGTTTTTAAAATCAAAGTGAAATATGTATTATATAAAACATATAAACAATTCAAACAACATAAAAGTTTAAATAATTGTTTTTAAAAACTATATGTTTAGCCTAGTTATTCGTTCATTGCATATTTGGATACTTTATTCTTCGTCAGCTATTACGAAAGTACTCATCATATGTCGTTTCATAACCAGTCATTCCGGGTGTCAATCCACTCTATACCTCGTCATCATATAATTCCGCTTCATATTCCAATTCTCTTTCAAGTGAGCATTTGTCTTGTACTTTTTTCACGACATACAAATAATTTTTCAAGCAAATTGACATTTCAATCGCTAGAGGAGTGAGTTGATTTCTCTAATTGATTTAATCCTGTCACTAACCGAAAAAAAAAATAGATTCTGAAGCTACCGTGTAATCTTGAATGGTTAGTAAATATCAGGCAATGGTAAATAGGATGAGAAATTGATTTTTCTTACTTTCCTTCAAGCCAACAAATAAAAAATTTTAAAATCTTATGAAGTCATGTTGGATAAAAAGTTCATTCCACCATACTTCCCAAGTTCACTACTCGGAGTGTTACCATGTTGATGTTTATATTCATCCCTTCAAGTATTATATAAAGAAAACATTAGATCAATTGAATTTTCAACATGTGTCGCGTGCCTCATTGACTCATGAATATGTGATGTTTCACCATATTTTAATAAATAAACATTAAAGATTTTTTTAATTGTTGGTTAAAAGTAGCTTTTAAACTTTGACCATAAAATGGGTTTTCTTTTTCTAAATCCAAAGTAAAAGTAATTTTATCAAAAAAAATTTCAACCCTTGACATATTTAAGCAATGGTTTAATGTATCGGCACATGTAATAACCGGATACATTTATTTAATATATGTTTTGAGTTTTTCTTTCATCGGGGGTATCATATTCCAATAAGGTCTACAATTAAAAGACATCTCATTTAATTTTGAAGTCACTAAATAAATATGGTGAAGTATTAATTGACTCGTTGGATAATAAACTCCAGAAAGACAAGTAGTTGCGTTTTTAAAAATTTAAAGCACTCTGCTTATTTTTTCATTAACGGACCAACCTGATGGATGGTAAGTATTTGTCTTTTCATGACTTACCAATCCATTATGAAAGGATATTAAACTTTATTTTTGTTAAATATACTTTTCAAACATGTTACAAGTGGAATTTCATCGTGTAGGTACGTCACAATTCGAACCTAAACATTTGAAATTTGCGTCTTTACAAAAGTTACGATATGTACTATATCTTTGGTTATTGCTAAAAATATCACGTAACATTCTTTTAAAACCATCTTTGGTTGTTTTAATCGTTTTTAAATCGTCTTGAACGGATATGTTTATGACATCCGCAACAAATCGTCTATGAAAAAACACATCATCACAAATTTGTTTATATTTTAATTTTAAATGTTTCCAAGCGAGTTATTTGACGTATTATCAAAATATATAAAAAAAATATTTTATAATTTATACGTTTTAATAACTTTGTTAATAAAATAAAACATATTTTCACCGGTGTGAGGATAATTAAACAATTTAAACGCAGTTGTACGTTTCATCTTTTTCACGAATCGGATTCAACCCAAAGGGCGGTGATGCAAATGTATGAGCCCGGTGAACCGTGAGCAGTCGACCAAACATCACTAGTTAAGTTAACATCAATTTGTAAATTTTCAAAATAATATATTAATTCATTTTAGATTTGTTCATAATTTTAAACAATCTATTCGAATAATAGCATGAGTTATATTGGTGTAACGTGGTTGTAGAGTTCATTGAATGAGTCGAGTAAAACATTCGTTGTCAAAATGATTGAATGACAAGCTTTCTTGAAATACAAAATATGCCATTTGCTCCCGAACCGCATCAACGTTATAAGCCCAAACATTTCCTTCATTTGTCATCGAAACTTGACCTTGAGACGATCCACCTTTCAACGCCTTACAATATTTATGCGCAATGTAGTTTTTCAAGGTTGTGTTTGCATCTTTTTAAAAAACTTATGGCAAATTTACAATGAGCTTTGTTCGGACCGTTACCCATTTGACATAAATTGTAATTGTATCATGCTTCGGGGTTCCTATTCGTAGGAAGGATTGCTACCACAACGTTATTTGAAGATGCATCATAACCAACGAATGATTGAGCACTTGATGAAGTCATTTGAGAGTTTGTGTGTGTATATATATACACAAACACAACCCGAATACCGAACCAAATAAACTATATTTAACTGGTATTCGGGTTCGTTCGGGTCGGGTTAATCGGTGGTCGGGTTGTCCACTAGTAAATCTAAAAATCAAAGAAAATATTTTTGAAAATGTTTTAGTTTTGGTAATTGGATTTGATATATTTTCACAAGCAGTTTTGGTCGTCATAGTTAAAAAAACTAAAACTAACCTCTAAATTCATATGTTACTTAAACATACGCTTAACACAAACAAACATCATAATTATTATCGCTCGAACAAATGTAAAGCCTTAAAACGTTACTAGGCCATAAAACATGTTACTTTTATATTATTATGTTCGGACATACAATGAGTCACAAGCAATATAGTTTAAACAAATACATGAGAATGCTCGAGTATGGAATCATTATACATGTTTATAATCATTATAAATGGTTTAGTATGGAAGATAGATCGATGGAATGATCGATTTTAAGATATGTGTCATCAATTAGAAATGAAGTGAATAAATGATTGATCGAGTTCATAAAAATTAAAACACAGTTAGTGTCAAATGAAATCCTAGAATATAAAATATGGATCATCAATTATGACGATATGGTATTCGAGTTATTCGGGTCAACCCGAATTGCCAAAACACAACACAAAGACCGACTTAAATAAGAATTTCAGGTTTGGGTTTGATGTGTATTCGGGTTCGCTTTGTTTGGGTTATGCCTTTATTGGGTTCAGGTAGAGTTTAATCGGGTTAGAAATTCGGGTTCGGGTAAAAATGACACCTCTACCTGGATCAGTCGTATGATTGAGACACAAGATTGATTCAGTCGTATGTATGACTCAGTCGCATGATTCAGTCGCACGACTGAACCATGCTAATGGTTTAGTCGTACGAATAGAAACTACAAACCTATAAATACTACGTAATTCGTGGAAACATATAACAATTCGAAAACAATTGATAACACTTGATAATTTATCGAACCCTAGCCGTCCAAAACGTCCAAGAAAGCCAATCCAACTTCAAAGTCCGTTCTTGATCGATTCCTACTCGTTCTTAAAGTCTAGTTCATTCTTATATTGATTGGGTTAACATTCTCACTGATTGGATCGCTAATCAAATAGGATTCCGCACTATTTGATCTGGTCTCACGCGTAATCAGTTAGTATTCCGTACGTACACAGTCCTGACAAATAGAAATCATTGAGATGGATGCTTGGAAATTGTGAATTTGAGAAGCGCTAGGATAAGTCTGGTTTAGAGCATTCACAGTAGCTTTTTCATTTTCGATGTGAGTGTGTATCCAGTATTATGGGAGTAGTTGTTAGTGATTGTGAATGAAAGAGAAGAAAAATTTATAGAGATTGTACCGTGATTTCTTATATTTGAGGAAACACGGTACAACCCCATAAACTTTTTAGTATTTTAAAAAGTGGTTGTGAGTGAATGAAAAATAAAAAGATACTAATAATAACATTAAAAATATAATTTTATTAAAATTAATAATAAAAGATAGTGTTTTTAATGTAAATATAAGAATGTGAATAAGTGAATGCTTTAAAAAATATAAAAAAAGATTATTTTTAATGCAAATATGCCGAAAAAAATATAGGTTAAGAAATGATAACGTTTAGGAATTTATTGTTTGGAAATTCAAATCCTTGTTAGAACTTGGGTATTTGAGCCTGAATGAGTGGGTGTTGAAAGTTAAGTTACATATATCGAATGCAAAGAATTTTACAATTGGTCAAACTTTGTCTTTCATGCAAACATTTTAAGGGTTTGCAAAGTTTGGTTAAAATTAATATTTTAGTTTCAGTTAAATTTATCATGTCACAATGCGCAAGCATACATACTAGTACAAGACGGTATGATGTTTAAACTTTTCAAACATGTTTAATATTAAATAGCAAGTGTTTAGCTATTGTATGTTGTTTGAATAGCTTGAAATGGATCAAGAATGATATAAAATATAGGTTTTAAGATCACACCAAATTAGTAGGTACATTTTCTTAATTATACAAAACTAATTATGTTTGAGATGCTTATGAGATGCTAATACTAATTATATATAGGTGATTTTCACAAAGCTTCCAAACTTAGTCACAACTCCTACAACCATGATGGTAAACTTTAGCCACAAGTCGAAGATCATTCTTCTTACGTGCAACCGTCCCTTGTGTCGTCAATGTATCGATCTCACTCGTCCCTTCGGGCAGTTCCCAGTCGAACGAGTAAAGAAGGTTTGAAAGAGTCACCTCTACCATTGCGGCTCCTAGTGACATCCCTGGACACCCTCTCCGACCAGACCCAAAGGGGATCAACTGATAATCAGTCCCTTTGTAATCCACACCACTACCACCCATGAACCTCTCTGGCTCAAACACTTCAGGTCTTTCCCAACATTTAGGATCACGACCTATTGCCCACGCGTTCACGTATACAAGTGTCTTCTTTGGTATTTCGTATCCGTTTAGAACACATCGTTCTCGCGATTCATGTGGGACTAAAAGGGGCGCAATTGGGTATAATCTAAGCGTCTCTTTGATTACTGCTTTTAGATAGTTGAGCTTAGAAAGATCATCTTCGTGTAGTCTTCCTTTGTTGCCGATAACATTCCGCACTTCTTGTTGAACTTTCTTTAAGCATTCGGGGTTCTTCATCAGCAAAGTCATCGCCCACACCACTGTTGTAGCACTTGTTTCAGTTCCCCCCAACAAGATATTCTGCAATATTCATTCCAACATAATATTATATCTTTTTGTTAGTATAGGTGGTTTAGAAATGGGATGTTTTCTGAAACTTGTTTTACCATGAGTACAGCTTTGATGTGATCATAAGTGAGTTCAACTGAACATGCAGAATCTTGCTTCAGTTTAAGCAAGATATCAACCATATCTTCTTGCATATTGTTTGTTTTATTTCGATTTACATGTTCGTCGATAAGTTGTTGGTAGAACGCATCCATGTCTTTAAACGCCTTTTCGAGTCGAGCAATACTTCCATTAACATTATCAAGCCAACCCATCAAAGGAAAATGATCTCTGTAAAAGAAGTTAGCAAACGTAGATTGACACTGCATCAGAAGCTCGATGAATCGCGTCATTTCTTGTGGTTCGTCGTCGTACTCAGACTGTCTCTTCCCAAAAGCCACTCTACAAATAAAATTACCATTGAGAATCATCAAGATTTCACTCAAATTCACCACATTTTTCTTCAGGATGCGAGCCTTTATCGTATGAATCATGTCGAACACCTCTTGTTCACGAACGGGTCTAAACGAGTTCACTTGTTTCATCGAAAACAGATGAAGGGTGCATGTCTTTCTCATCTCTCTCCAATACTCATTATACGGCGAAAAAGCAATGTCTTTGTTATTGTATGATAACTTCTGTTGGCCTGTTAAAACCGGCCTGTTGCAGAAGATCAAATCTTTGGTTTTCAAGACTTCTTTCGCCATTTCAGCAGACGAAACAACAAGAGTTTGAACACGACCAAGGCGCAACGACATCAAGGGCCCATAAGGTTTCGAAACACGCCAAAGGTAATCCGCAAGGTTCGAGCTTTCAAGCTGATGTAGGTTCCCGATCACCGGAACCCCAGGAGGCCCCGGCGGCAGAGGGAGAAGGGTTTTCGACACCAACGTTTTAAACTTTTTAAGCACAAAATACAAGTAAACAGAGATAGCCAAAAGTATCATGATACTCAATGAACCCATTGTAGCTAATACTTCTGCAGATTGTGGATAATGATTGAACAACGTACGTATGCAGTGGTGTTATATATATATATATATATATATATATATATAGGTGTGCTCTAACGTCATGAATGATCGATGATTGCTGAAAGGGTCAGTTGGCGGCTTCCGTGAGCTGGGAGTGCATTGCCACGTGTGACTGAAGTGATCATTGAGTGTTCCTGAAGATTACGACGTGTTGAAGTTGAGACCTTAAGTATGTTTGGAAGGTTCGATATATATGGATATAGTGTTACACATTTCGAGATAATAATATTTGTTTTGTTGTTGATGGTGTTAATGTTCTTGAAAGGCCAATGAACCAGACATAAACGATCGTATATATCGGTTTGAACAGCCACTTTCCGACCGACACAACGAAGATAGATGCATCACGTCTTTCAACTAGCAAAATACAATAAGAAAAATTCCGAATTTGATAAGAATATAGGACGGTAAGTGGTGTAATTTACAGTCAAGAACAATGTTGTTAGGACCGGATTGGACCGGCTGGTTCGATCAGGGATTGGTCAGGTGACCGGTCCAATTCGGTATGATTCGGTTCTGTTTGGTCGAACCGGCCGGTGGTCGGACCGGGAAACCGGACCGGTTCAAACCGGATTTTGATATTTCTTTTAATAGGTAAAAACGAGATCTTGGACCATAAATTAATGTGTTAGATATACGAATATAGTTAAGTTTATATATAAATCATATATAAATTATTTATATTTAATTACATATATAAATATAGTTAAATCCGGTCCAACCGATCCTACCACCAAACCGGTAAGGCATCCGATTCGAAATCCGATCCGGTTCTGAAAACTTTGGTCAAGAGGTAAGAGCTTAATATTATTGGATACAATTTACGGTGAGTTTTATGCTAACTAAAAGATGTAAACATAATGATCAATATTGTATCAAACTAATAATATATGGTATTTATTTCAAAACTTTGTATTAGAAGTTATATCTCGTTTATTGAATTGGTAAAGTAGTTGTAAAGATGGCCAAAGTAAGTTACCAAAGAATAACAACAAATTATTTTCAAGTTTGAAGTTAGAAGTACTTAATTAAGATAACTGGTTTTCTAATGACGCTACAAAAACTTATGAAAACAAAACTTCCGTCGTAATAGCAAGGTATTCATGTTCGTCTTGATTAGTGTGTTGTAAATTAAATTGAATTATGAAGAGGGTTACTACTTACTAGTTTACTACTGAGAGCTTCAAATAGAATTTGGTAAGACTTGAGCCTAAGTTCTAAATATTTGGGCTTATTCATTCATAATCCATATATATTTATTCATATATTATACTACAATAAGAAGCCCCCGATCTATGTTAAAGCCACCTAACTTTGTCACGTTAAATATGTTGTTTGCCCTCATAAGAGACAAGGTTTGTGGTAGCGCAAGTGGTTAATGAATTCGTCTTTATAACAATCACTTTGGGTTCAAATTCCAGTAGTTGCTTTTTATGTTTCTTTGATTTTTTCTTATTTTTTAATTCTTTTACTTTCTCATATTTTTTATAAAATGTTGTTTTTTAATTCTTTTACTTTCTCATATTTTTTATAAAATGTTGTTTCGTAAGTGCTTTTGTCGTTTTAATGTTACATACTATTTACATTGTAACATGCTAGTCATAACTACCTATACCGAATCACTACAACTTCATACGTTCTTTTTATGCATCTAACTTTATTTTTCCCTTAGAGCAATCTTTCGTATCAATATCAGGTCATCTTTACATCACAACGTGCAAGGTATAATACGCTTCTCTATCAGTATTGAATCGACGTAACTTAATGTGTTTCTGTAAGTACTTAATTGTTTTAATGTCAACATCATAACTGCGTGATGAAGTTATAAAATGCGCCGCATCACGCGGGCTTAATTTCTAGTTTAGGCTTAAATCTTAATATTGTTGGGTATTAGTTATTTAAAATAGAGTAAATTGATGTTTCCCTCCCCTGTGGTTTAATCACATTTACTATTATCATCCAAAAAAATTATTTTCATTTATCTTCCAAAGGTTTTGAAAATTATCATTTTTTTCAAAAGAATTAGCTCTGTTAATTTAAATCGTTAAACATGTAAATTGACAAAATTATCCTTTAAACTACAAAACACAATCTATCAATTACATAACCATTAACAAGTGAAGCTGAATCATGATATATGTGAGAGGACAACTAGAAGTGAGGATATCTATTATACAACTCATTCGTAATGGGTTGCTGACCGTCACAAAAACGATGTCCATTCTCCTCCCCTTTTATGAAGCCGACAATCTCATGGTTCAGTTATGATGAAAGGTTTGAAAATGAAATATTTAATTTAGGTTTCATGAATGAAACATTAACACGTGATTGAAGTTTTAACACCAATACATTAAAGTATATTAGGATGTTGTCTTTATATGTAAAATTACATAATTACATCTTTTAGTGATAAACGGTTAAACGATTTAAATTAACATAATTAATTTTTTTGGACGAAAATAATAAAATTTTAAAATCTTGGGAAGTTAGATGAAAAAAATATTTTTGAATAAAAATGATAAATATAATCAGATCACATCACAAGGAGGAAAATAAGAATTTACTTTATAAATTATTAGATCAATTAAAATTAAAATATTCAAAATCAACTGCAGCGATCATCATATTGTGCTGATGAATTAAGGCAATGAAAGTTTGCGTGGCAGCCAAATGACAAACAAAGAGCCGGGGGATCGATGATCAAACAAATAATATTATATATCAAGAAATATGAATGAATTCGGTAATGAAAGCTTACTCTCGTCTCTTAAAATTCTCCCATGAACTCATTTGTTCAAACAGCCACATACATTTGGTCATCAGTTCTACTACGTATCACAGCCTCAAGGAGTCCATCAAACAGTTGATATCTTATAGTCGATTTTACCTTTCGGGTATCAAATATTGAACTTTCAGCCAAGGTCCAATCACATGTTCACTTTAGTTTTAGATTTATATCTTGTTTCTTTTAATGGATTTCTTGCTTCCTCCTAGATCGTTGTTAATTTGTTAATGATTTGTAAATGCTTATTTGTTTACATTAATATTTTAATTTTCTTGTGTGCAATTGATTTTTTTCCTTATTCACTACAAGAAAAATACATTATAGCGACAAGACTTATGATGAAGACATGGTTATGTCGCTATACGTCACCCTAAAACGACATGTCGTCGTTATAGGGTCTTTTGGGTTTTTGGCTATACTAGACCTAAGGCGAAGACAACTTGTAGCATTAGGTTGAATTACCCCGAGTCACATTGAAACGTGGAGCAGGACGTATTATAAGAAATGGTTTGGTAACCCAAGGGCAAAAGGAAATTGGGTTGGTATAAAAAATTCCTTTGTATGATTTGTAAAGTATGGTATTGTCATGTGTTTTATGTTGATATTAGTTTAACTAAATTTAGTATGTTGATACTACAAGTACTATTACTAAATGGTTGATTATTATGTTATATAGTTTAAATAGGTAAAAATCACTATTTTATGACGATAATAGGTTTATCCTTTTAACATGTTGTGTTAGTGTGATAAAAAAATAATTGTAGTTGACATTAAATCTATTAACATAGTATAAAATAGATCTTTTCAGAAAAAATCATTTTAAAATGAGACATTTCATAATCATATTGAAAGCATTTCGGTATCATAATAGAAAATTCATAAACATTATCTAGCCATGGCTAACAGCTAACTATTTTTGTTGTGAATTTGTAATTGATTGAAGAATTTTATGTATGTAACTATTTTTGTTGTGAATTTGTAATTGATTGAAGAATTTTATGTATGTAAAGTAGTCGATTATGTATAAGTTTGGAAAAGACTGTTATAGCATTCAAATGGTAAGCATTAAATTTATTCAAAAATGAGTGTGAAAGTGACTCTTGGGATCCAGAACGTGTATCGAAAACGATTCAATCACCGAATTGCACAATCGGGTTCGTGAATTTGATTAAAACAATTCGATGGGTGATTCAAGTTCCAGCCGCGATTGGTACGATTTTGTACGGTGATTGGGTACGGACGAATTGGTACGTGATTCCCGGGGGTATAGCGTTTGCTGTTACTATGGTCTTTCCCTCAATACTCATTGTGACAAACCACCAATGCATAAACTCCCATTTTAAACTTATCTTGGTCTTATGTGACAACCCACAATGCATAAGCATTTTTGACTGATCTTTCTATTTCTAGGATCAAAATGGTTACCAAGTTTTGAACCGCTATGACTCCAGGTGTAATTAATGACATATAAGGATGAGATCATAAAGCTAGGTGTATCACTTGATTATTCTTGCAATTTAGTCTTTATTTTATTCTATCTTTTCTTAATTGCATTTGTAATTATTCTTAATATTCTATTTTAAGACCTGATGTCTAACAGTCCATACTGATTGATTGTTTTACATTCCTCCTATGATTATCATGACTTTTTATATCTTATACACTCGTTACATATAAAGAGATGTTATGGTTGTTGCAATGAGTAATACAAAATACATAAATCAGTTATATATTTTTTTTTCTCTTTTGTATTGTTATTTTATGATATCAGAGAGATAGCTTCATCCATTTGAAACAACAGAGAATTCACAAAGAACAAAGCTACAACATTGAACAACAAGATTGTTTTAGGAACAACACCAGAAGTGGTAAGATATCAAAGAATTAAAGATTAGAGGTGTTGTTACTATAACAATTATATCTCCGCTTGAGATTCCAGTTCACTTGTCACTGTCGAGTTCTTGGTCATCGATTTTTTGGCTTCATTAGTATCAACCAATATGAATCAAATGCCAAAGAAATCACAATAACAATATGTCATCCGAAGCGGAATAAACAGAAGAACAACAAGTCTATTGGAGCCGATGAAACTAACAATGATGTTTCCGACAGAGATGGTGGAATATATAACAAGGCAAAAAGACTTCAACAACGGTTAGAAGGTTGTTTCTTTAAATAACCAGGGCCGACTCTAACTATTTTAGAGGCCCCATGTTAACCAATAAATCATGACCCTTTTTAAAGTTAACATTAAATCATTCTTCTTTACTCAGGTTAGAACCGAAAACAATAATCTAAAATGTTTATAATTGGCGGAGTTTTAAATATATATGTATATATGTGTGTGTATATATATATAAACCCTTTTTGTAATTCAATATCAGCTTCTTGTTTTGCATAAACCTTTTCATATGACCGCTTTCATGCTTCTTGGTCGAAGTTACAATTATATATGATAGCTTCGAATGCAAACTTATACTAAACAAGCAATATTATAATATATACATTAAACAAATGAGTTTAGACTAATTTACTAGATTCAAATCTA
>BJCM01075975.1:0-16075 GCA_018326385.1 Flaveria bidentis
TATTAATGACAAAAATGTAATTAATGGTATTTGTAACTTAAAAATGGTTTTATTTATAATAGTAATTTATATAAAATGGTGTATTTTATGGTGATGATAGTAATATGTGTAAAGGTTTAAATGACAGTAATGCAATGACAAGGGCATAAGCATATCCACACAGGTAGTTCATAAGGATGAGGAATGACCGATTAATGAAAGATAACGGAACACGTCAATAGACGGACCTTTTGGTGACGAATGTCACATGAAGATTACTTGATTTCTGCTATTTGTCATCATAATTAAAGATGTAAGAGCTTAAACTTGTGTGATTGTAGTAATGATGGTGTTTACTTGGTTAATTGAGTTTAAATGAATCAACTAGAGACAATTAGGATCAAAATCAAACCTAAATCACTAATTTTAATCTTAATCACTTAATTTTGGACAAATTGGTGGTAAGATTGAGGTTGAACAATTCAAAACTTAGTTGAATTGATTGTGCAAAATTGTAGTTTTCGCACACGAGAAGTATGTGTTTTGCAGGAAAAGTAAACCGTTCGCAAAATTTTGTTAGAAAAAGATCCATTTCGCGTGATTATTTCAACTATTCACAAAAGTCAGTTACAAAGCTTTATGTGCGAAAAGTTTGTGCGACAAGTTCACGTGAAAAGTTTTTGTGAATACTGTTAATGCGAGAACTTCAATTTTCAAGAATTTTTGAAAAGTTTAACGCCCGAGTTTCAAAATTGGCAAATCTCAAGAACATTACTATTACACTAAATCTTGATATATTAGCACAACCACCAAACCCCTAAGACTTCTTAGTAAAGATGACTATCCATATTGGGTTAAAGATCAAGAACTATGTCATATACATCGAACCTGAATGGTGTTTTTTATCAAGTATGAACCGTACATTCATGTGTATTACAATGACAAGGGAGAACTGGTATCTTGCCTTTTGATTTCAAAGAAGCCTCCTTCTGTTTAGTAACAGATTTCACCGGTTTACCCGTGGAATCAGGATCACTAACCAAAGGAGTGGACACCACATGATCCTTTACTGGGTTGTTATTTACAGGTCTACATTTTGTATTTTGCAGGGTATCATGTGGTGGTGGAACTAATTTGTAACCCAGCCCTTCCCCATTATTTCGTTCTTTCACCAAGTGTTGAACTATGTGAGAAGAACTGGTCCAACTATGCAGTTTTTGTTTTAATGAATTAACTTCGACTTCTAAAACTGCTTTTTCTTTCTTTGTTTCTTCTAAAGAATTTAAATAAAACTTTATATCATTGGCTTGATTGAAAGCAACAAATTTGGTTTCCCTTAGTTGTTTACCCAAAAGTTCTATTTTTTCTTTGTAACTGCACTCATTTTGTTTTAAAATACAGTTAGCTTCAGTGCACAGTTGTAAGTCATTTACCAAGTTATCATTGTGGTCTAATAACCTAGCGAATTTCCAATCAATGCTTTCTCAAAATTTGTCACATTCATTACAAGCATGTTTTTCAAACAGTTGGTCTTTAGTACTTATGTGTGAGGAATCGGTTGAATCAGCCATCAATGCAAAGTTAGACTCTTTAGTTGTTGGAGATTCTGAACTTGTTCTCAGCTCTTCCTCAACTAAGTGTTGTACCATGTTCACAGCTTCTTCAGTATCTAACATTACTTTCTCAACTATGATCTCACCTTCACTTGCATAACCATCATCCAGTCCCTCAACACAGGCTATGTTTGATTCACCCGAAGAAACAAAGCGGAAGGTCCAGTCTTGCCCTTCATCATCTTGAGCGGTCAAGGCCTTTGTCTTGTTGCTTGAAGTGGTAGCACCAGTCATGGTTTTTTCTTGACTATTGAAGGTGGAAAATGGATTTCCATTTCCATTTTTCTTGGGCTTTACACATTCACGTTTAAAACGCCCCTTTTTACCACAATTAAAGCAAGTGACTTTGGTTTTGTCAAAGCCAAACGTCGTGTCCTTCGTGGTTACTAAATTCTATCCCGTCTTCTTAACAATCTTTTTGGCTCGTCTAACTGCACTTGCAAGAGGCCATATGATATCCATCCTTTTCAGTTCGTTCTCGTCAACCTGCTCGTAGTCTTCATCTGCAAGATGACAATTTCCGATCTTCCTAGCAACTAGACCATCATACGATTGAACCACTGCTGCTAGAAGATCCATGTGCTCCTTTGCAACCTCCACTATTATATTACCGAGATTCTCGGTCTTCAACTTCGTAGTATTGGCTTCTGGCACTATGTATTGAGTCGATGATGACCCAGAAGTTTCTGGTCCTGAAGCAGTGGATTGTGAGGGAGCTGTGGAACTGGACACAAATGTTGTTTGTAGTGGTGCTCCTGAACTAGTTGAAGTGGGAAATGAGTTGTAAAGTGAAGGATTCTGATCGTAGGATCCTTTCTGTGACTTGTACTTCATTCTCAGTTCCTCTTCTCCTAATTTCAGGATCAAGTCATTTATGTCTAACTTTACAAGAATATCATTATGTCACAGATTAGACACAAACAAATCCCATTTATCTGGCAAACCATCTACAAAACTTGACACTTTATCTTCCATTGACGTTGTTACACCTTGAGTGTGCAGCTCACTTATCCGATGGTAAAACCTGTCAATGATGTCATCCAAGCTCTCCTTCCCTATCGAAGATAAGTTATCAAACTCCTTTTTGAGAGCCTTAGCCTTTAGAGCCTTTAACGTCGCATTCCCATCATATCTTTTTTCCAATACTTCCCATAACTTTTTGACCTGCTTGTTCTCAAAGAACTGATGAAAGATATCTTTAGGTATAGACTAAGTCAACTGGCATACACTTTCTTTTCTACATTGTACTTA
This sequence comes from Flaveria bidentis, assembly GCA_018326385.1. NCBI lineage: Eukaryota > Viridiplantae > Streptophyta > Magnoliopsida > Asterales > Asteraceae > Flaveria > Flaveria bidentis. The sequence continues at coordinate 2,844 of BJCM01075975.1, forward strand.
ACCTTCTGGCTGCCATTTATTCCTCCCAGAGTCAGTTTAACTCCATCAGCACCGACTGGCATCGTGTAACCTGTCTCAATGGATGCCCAAAGATTGGGATCAACTCCATTTGGATAATCATCTAATGTTATAAGCTTTGATGGTTTATTATGATTCCCAATTTCATTTTCCAGAAGCAGAAGGTTCTGGATGCGAGAGTCCCTTCCGGCAGTAAAGGCAGTAAATTGATCTTCTATTTCTATAAACTTTGAACTTTAGAACAAGACTGGTTCACCCGTGCGAATGGACAAATGTGGATGAGTCAATCTTGCGATTGGACAAATGCAGATGAGTCAATCGTGCGATTGGACAAATGCGGATGAGTTAATCGTGCAATTAGACAAATGCGGATGAGTCAATCGTGCGATTGGACAAATGCGGATGAGTCAATGCAGATGACTCAGTCTTGCGAATGGAAAAATACGGATGACCAATGCGGATGACTCAATCATGCGATTGGACAATGCGGATGACTCAGTCGTGCGATTGGACAATGCGGATGACCAGTGCGAATGACTAAGTCATGCGAATGAACAATGCGGATGACCAAGGCGGATGGCTCAGTCGTACAAATCGACAATGCGGATGACTTAATCATACGAATTAGCTATTCGTGTGACTGAAGACTGTTGTGTTTGAAAATTTTTGAATTTTGACACTTTGACACAAATTATGATTTACCTAGAAACCCTAATTTGCCGTATGATGAAAAACTTCACCTTTAATGCCCGTAAACGTTGGAAAACACCTGTGGACCCAAAAAGATGACTCTTTTGAGTTAAAACGTGATGTTTGACACGATTCTAATTGAAGTAAACGCAAAATCAAGAGCCAAAGCTCTGATACCACTTGTCAGGACCGTGTACTTACGAAATACTACAAGATTCTGCGTTTATACCAAATCAAATAGTGCGGAATCCTATTTGATCGGTGATCCAATCAGTGAGAACAATTACCCGATCAATTTTAGATTGAAACTAAACGTTATGAACGAGTAGAGATCGATCAGGATTGATCTGTGAAGTTGGACATACTTCCTTGGATGTTCTAGATGGCTTGGGTTCGTAAGAGTATCAAGTGTTTCGAATTCTCTTCAAGTGTTTTTCAGGGTTATGTTTTTCCACAAATTAAGTGGTATTTATAGTTAATGGGTTTCCAATCGTACAACTGAACAATTAGCATGGTTCAGTTGTGCGACTGAATCATGCGATTGATCCATACGCACGACAAAAGGTTTAGTCGTGCGACTGAGTCAATCTTATGTCTCAATCGTTCGACTGATCTAGTCTCCTGGTTCAGTCGTGCAACTGGTGTAAGGCCCCATTCGCAGGATACTTACATATGGAAATTCACACACAACCGGGACATTAGATAGCTGTGGTGTTGGTGTATCCACGTCCTTTACATAAGCCAAGTAGGCGCTACATCCACGCCTCAAAAACTTTCCCGCCACTGCCATTGAGATTACATTCAGGATCGTCGTGACCCGATCCCCATAAACCGTCACCAAACTCCCGTCAGGCGTTGTCAAACGAATCATCTTTTTGCGAAACACAATGCTCGCCTCCTAGTTCGCTAGCCAATCCATCCCAAGAAGAACATCGAAACCACCCAAGGTCATCACGAATGGTTTAACCGAAAACTTATGACCTTCTAATTCCACATCATATCTCTCTATCACCTCGGAAATTCTAGTAGACTTACCTATGACATTTTCTATATCAAAGGGCACATCTATATTCTTACTACTAACAGACAGTTTAGCACAGAAAGCAGCAGAAATGAAACTTTTACTAGCACCAGAATCGAATAACACAGAAACTAAAGTTTGGTTCACTAGAAACGTACCTGACACAACATCAGGGTCCGTCCTAGCCTCCTCCTGTGTCATCGTGAAAGCTCTAGTGCTTGCCCTCGGTCCTTCACCTCCATTCTTCTTCACCCTAGAACCCTCAGCCCTCGGTTTCTTGCAGTCTCTACTCATGTGACCCTCCACACCACAGTTGAAACATTTCCCTCTCTTTCATTCCCTTGCCATATGACCAGACTTCCCACATTTGAAGCACAATTTTAACCCCCACCTACAGTCGCCACTGTGCTCCTTCCCATATTTGCTGCATCCCTTTACTCCCACACCAGATATGACCACACATCGGTCATCTACTCGTGCCTTTTTGTTACCCGTCGGGGCACCACCCCGACCAAACCTTTTTCCATTTCAATTCCGGTCACCACCCCTGACCTAAACGTGCTCGGCTGGGCGGCGATCATGTGCCGGCGGATATCCGCCGGTAAGCCCTAAATGTATCTCTTGATCTTTTGTGATAGAGGCGTCACCTGATCCGGCACCAGCCGTGCCATTACATTAACCTGGTGTTGTACTACTAATGTGTCAATGTTCCCGCCTCCAACCATAGGAATTGTTTTTCAACTTTGTCCATCTCTCGATGAGGACACAACTCCTTAATCACCAGTCTCTTCAACTCCGACCACCTCATTCTTCCGATAGCTTGGCTACCCTCAGATTGGACAATATTTTCCCACCAGCACAAAGTTGAGTCCACGAAAGAGTGGGCAACAAACTTCAGTTTCTGATCCTCCCGGCACTGGCTTATGTTCAGAACAACTTCCATTTCCCTCACCCACCGGTGAGTAGCAGCAGCAGTGCCATTACCATCAAAGTAGGGGGCTTTCATCGTTGAAACGCCCCGTAGTTACAGCCTCGTGCCGCCTCCAGCGCAGGCTTTTCTTCTTCCTCTTGTTCTTTGTCATCAGACAGAACCGTCTCAGTCTCGGGCTGTCTCCTTTCGCCCGGAGGTCTACTCCTTTCCTTCTTTTCTCCTTCCCTAACGATCTTGATAACTTCGGTCACCACAGACGATAGGATTGTCTGCATGACCTGATGAACTTATTCCACAACAACCTCTTTTACTGAGGCTCTCATATTGGCGCTCTCATCACCACCCTCCGGATGAGGGGTCTCCGGTTCTTCATGAACCACCTTTTTATGCTCTAGGCCTTCCTCTCGTGACCCGTGATTCACCATCACGTCCAGCACCACCACGCGAAGCCTTAGATGATTTACCACCGACCATCCTCAACACACACTAAAAGCTTTAAACACCAACACGGTCATTCAAGGGAACAGCTCAGTTTATGTCAAGTATAGTAAGTCTCTAATTATAATGGCCAGTTGTGATTAGCCACTTACTTTAGTCTTCATACTGCAAGCATTACCAATCCTGACTACATCAGTATCTAAATATACAAGCAATACATAAACCACATTACATGTGCACATAATACCGGTTAACATTAAGAAAATACCTGATGGCACGCAGCTACTCGGACTGGCATCCCTTCCTATTCCGTTCCATTTTCAGTTTAAGTTTAGGTTTATTTTGAAAATTTTACCCCTTTCACTTAAACTTTGACTCTGATACCAACTTGTAAGCCCCCATTCCCGGGATGCTTTTAGCTGGTCAATCATTGCATACAAAAGATATATTTACATTTATACGTCATAAAACATCATAGCGGAAACATTAAAAACGACCTTTCATTTCATTATAAAAGTTTTTGCGAAATAATACATCGTTACAACATTACAAAACACATGTTGCATTACATCACAAAAGCATTATAAAAATGGATGCCATCCAAAACAAGCCAAGTAGCTGTCCGGTGCCATCCTCGGCAATGCTCACCTGCCAACTAGAAAAATGCATAAAAAGTCAGCGTTGTTGAGTGAGTTCTAGTTTTTTTAACATAAAACGTACTTTACATTCTTTAAAAACGTTCATTACTTTTGCATGTGATCACACATCATACGTACACATAGCTAATACCATTATTATCTTCATCATTCGTTCGTTAACTTTCGTTCATTCATCGTACATTATTATCATTCATTTCATTCATATGTTTCATACTTTCATTCGTACGTTCATTTCATTCGATGACAAGTACAATACCGCGACATTGCAAGAAGCTGGTTACTAGGCCTGAGGTCTTTCATAGACCTCGAACATTGTGCACGAAGTTGACTCTAGTACTTAGGGCAAGTACATTTATCACTTATCTTTTATCTTTCATTCCGGATCAATGCCATATGCTATACCCCGAACATTGTGCACGAAGCTGGTTACTGGGCCTGAGTTCTTTCATAGACCTCGAACATTATGCACGAAGCTGACTCCAGTACCTAGGTCAAGCGGCAAGGACCCCATACATATGGTCAATCACAAAGATTGGACCCTAGTGTGCATCCTTCTAGGGTAGCTAACCTGCACACAGTTGAGCTAACACCCTTCATTGGGTGTGAACCTCCATACATTCTCTTGCAAGTTTTTTTTACAATCATTCATTCGTTAATGCATGCATTCATTCATCAAGTTCCTCTTTTTATTATCTTCCACTTTACGTTATATAATACTTTCAATTCATTCATTAACATTCAATGTAAAGCCACGGTAAAATAAAATACATAATAGGAACATTAACATACACATCCAACATCATCATACAGGGCATCATACATACATGACATACATCATACACATCATGCATAACATCATGTTACACTTTTTCTCCAAAAAGTCAGAAATATTCTAAGTGTTCATCCCCATTTTTCTTTGTTCATCTGCATTTCTTCAATGCTCATCCATATTTTGTCAATGCTCATCCGCATTAACTGTTCATTCGCATTCCTTCATTACTCATCCGCATTTCCCATACTTATTCAATGCTCATCCGTATTTCCCATTCTTAGTCAATGCTCATCGACATTTCTTCAATGCTCATCCGCATTTCCCATACTTAGTCAATGCTCATCCGCATTAACTGTTCATCCGCATTTCTTCAATAGTCATCCGCATTTCCCGTAATTAGTCAATGCTCATCCGCATTAACTGTTCATCTGCAGTTCTTCAATACTCATCTGTATTTCCCATACTTAGTCAATGCTCATCCGCATTAACTATCCATCCGCATTTCTTCAATACTCATCCCCATTTCCCATACTTAGTCAATGCTTGTCCGCATTAACTGTTCATCCGCATTTCTTCAATAATCATCCGCATTAACTATTCATCCTAAATCTCATCTTTCATGTTCTAAACTTAGGCGTATGAACTACTGTTTGGGTGCATGAGCATCCTAGGGCACGCTATTCATCAGATTCAGTCCCCAAATCTCATATTTAATGTTCTAAGCTTAAATTTTACATTCTAAGTCTTAGAAACATTATCATAACATCATCAAATCATGAACAAAGTCCAGAATCATACCATAATATCATCATACAGACATCAAACATACAGGTATAAAACCTAGTTTTATAAAAACATACATTCATGCATTTCCAGCCCTAAAATCAGTTAAAACATGTAAAAAGAGGGGTTCTAGAACTCACCTTTGCAACTCTTGAGTATGGCTTCTTCCAAACTCGTTTGAAATTGAGTTCAACCGCCTAGAAACCCGCTAAAACACACACCCAAACACAAACAAACATACATAAGCATACAACCTAGGACATAACCGGTTAAGAACACCATAAAACCATGAATTCGGATTCTCAGCTTGTTCTTTTTCAAAACTCAAAAACTCTGCACTTTCTCTCTCTAAAATGTCTGAGAGTTGATGTGAATGGGCCATATGGGCGGCCATGTTGCGTTATTCACCAACTTTACAAAGATTTTGTCCTTTTTACCCTTTTAACCCCTCAACATGGGTTATATAACCTTTCTTTCTTATTCTTCACTTTATTCTTCGTTATTTGACTTTAAAAAATAACCGGGTGTTACAACTGGTCCATTATCATGATGTATTCATGTGTATGGTCCATTTGCATGAAGACTCATACGACTAAGTTTGAACACATTTCTTAATCATTATTGACATGTAACTATGCACAACAACCTCAAACATATATAGTAAGTTCATTATACTTTAACACACAATACTACTATGAAATATTAAACATTATAAACGTCAACAACATATTATATTTCATTCAACCCATTCATTACATATGTGTAAGACATGAATGACTTTTACATTAAGCACCTAAACTAGGGACATATGTATCAACAATTGAGGTCTTGAGTGTGTAACTTTCTATTTTATGTACTTTATATTTTTTGTAATATATTAGGATGTGGGCTATGGCATGTCATAGTCACTAGCCAAAAGGCAATCTGCCTTTTGACTCTACATTTAATTTTGTAGTTGTCTAGTCAATTGTATCCAACTGGCCTTCAAAGTATGGCCGACTGTAGGATGTAGTATATGTATCTCAAGTACTTGTAACTTTCTAATATTCTTTTGTAACATTTGTAATAGAACTTGAGAAACAATATAAAACATTCTTGAAAACCAATTACTTGTGTGTTTTGCTATCTTGTTCTGTCTCTTATTTACTTGTGTTCTTAGCATATTTACTAAAGGTTAACCAGTTCCCTATTTGATTTGTTATGTGTTCTTAGCAACTCTCCTCATTGTGTTATTATGTTGCAAGTGCATACCCTTCAATAGTCCTGCAATTGGTATCAGAGCTTATATGTTTACAAAATGCTGATCTGTTTACAAATAATAAGTGCATACCCTTCAAATGAACAATAAGCTAATATGTTTACAGAAGCCTTTGATGGATATAGATTTAAGTATCTTATATCAGCTATTGGGATGATTAACTTTGAGTAGGTTTTTCTTAAAACTAATTCATATTATTTCTTAAAATCTGTGCGTCCTAAGTTGTCTAGTTTATCACCTTCATAAGCTCTTGTTTTCTCTGGGTAAAAACCTTTTGAAGACTTTCCTTAGAATTCTTAAAATTTTTTATCCTTCGGAAGATATGCTTTTACCATGAGAAGAAACCTATGCCTAGGGTTGTTCAAAAAATCCGATATCCGAAACTATCCGAAATCCGATCCGTATCCGAATCTGAACAAATCAATCCGAATCCTTATTCGGATATTCGGATAGGATCTCATCCGAATCCGAATTCCTTATTCGGATTTCGGATCGGATTTCGGATTTCACAATTTTTTTATTTGGGTTATTCGGATTATTCAGATATCCGAATAATTAGAATAAGACTTCAACTATATTTATAGCCTAATGCTCATTACTCAACTATTTATCATGTTTTCAACTCAATACACAAGAATATTTACACATATTAATAATATTAAATAATTATGCAATAATCGACCGTTATTCTAAATTAGATATTCTAATCTTCCAGTTTCATACAATTGTCTATTATGTTTTAATTTTGAATTTGTGTACAAGTCAAATTTTTTTTAGTTTTATATCGGATAGAAAATTTCTTATTCAGATCGGATCGGATTTCGGATAGGGTCCTGAAATTTTCAAATCCGAATAATCCGATCCGAATAATCTAAATAATCTGTCTAAGTAATTTTCCTTTGGAAGAAATTTCTGAAATATCTTCTGAAGCTTAAAACCTCTCTTAGGTACTTATACGTTTTCAAGGACAATTTCCTTCCGAAGCAAATTAATTCTCGGAAGCTTTGTTCTATTGAACAATATGTCCAAGTCTTAATATTCTTCCGAAGCAAAATTTTTCAAAACTCTTAGGAAATTCTTCCAAAGTCATTTTGGCTTCGGAAGATGTTTTATTAAAACTTCCTAAGACAATTTACTTTCGGAAGCTTTTTGATTTCCGAGAAAACTACTTTTTGAGCAAAAAAGCAAACTACCATTTCAGAGGTGGGACCGTCATACGGATTTCAAAGTTTATCCATCCTTTATTAACTTTGTCTTAAATCATTTTCACATATAAACCCAATGGTTCCCCCTCTTTTTATCATCTTCATCTTTTCTCCAAACCTAAATTCCCAAATTTCTCTCTGAAACCGCCTTCGTTCATCTTTCCTTCACCTTTAAGCTTTCTCACAATGGCCAACCTTAACCGAAGAAATGACCTAGGTTTCTCCATGCAGTTACATAGGCAACACAACCAAGTTGCTCTGTTAAACTCTGAGAAAGAACCATATTTCTAAGAGGTTTGCCATTTCTTGGCTTTATCCAACTACTTCACCTCCCTTACCATTGATCCTACTATGTATGAGGATCATCTGCTTGAATTTTTGAAGACCTACCAAGAGGTCATTATGGATGGGGAGAAGGCACTGTCTGCCATAGTGTAGGGGATAACAATCTTCATCACTCTAACCATGAGGGTGGGCTATGAGGGGGATTTCTATGTAAAGACCTTCAGGAAATGGAATGTCTCATCCCAGTGGAAATACTTGTTTCATATGGTTATCCACAGTTTGTCCAACAAACATGGAGGATGGGACAAGATTCCTGAAGATCTCTCCTTCATAGTGCATGGGATGATTTAAGGAGTCAAGTTCAGGTACTCTCAATTTGTTTATACAGATATGCTTGCGAACTTGGACTCCTTAGAATACTAAATGTTTCCTAGATATGTTCAATACATTCTTAACTGTGAACTGGGCTCATAGTTGAGGGGAACATGTAATATTCTTAATTTGGGACAGTTGACGCCCGACATCTTTAAAATTTTGAGAAAGCCAACTGCTGGCTTCTCAAGGGTAGAAACAACCCTTGTCCCAAAAATGTTAGAGCTCATTGCTCAAGGTGACAACCTAGCAGCACAAGCTAGTGTTGAACCCGCACCTTCTACATCTCAACCATAACAACAGCCACAAATTACCCTCACCTACAAAAGAAAATCCAAACGAACCGCTGCTCAAACTATTGAGTCTATGCAAGCCCCCATATACCTACCAATACAGGAGGAAGTGGATACTGGAGCTCCCATTTCTCCTGAGGAGTAGACCACTCCCATTATTTCAAAGATTTGTGCTAAGGTTCCTTATGCTCAGCCTGATGAGCTCACAAGCCTAACTGCCTTAAGCCTTCACACTAAGTCCTAACACTCAAGTGAACAAACTTCAAGGGATAGCTACCATCCCTAGCCTTTAGACTTAAACGAACCCATTCCTAGCCTTGACTTCTATACTGATGAAGACTTAGGTTTCAGTGAGTACCATGACTCTCTCTTCTTTCCCACTTCTCAAAGAGAGATGAGTGCTCCTGAGTCTCCTATGTCTAGCCCTTATTAGTCACCCATCAATGAGATGGATATTTCTGAACATGTTCAGGATATCCATATGGAAGAGGCTCTCTCTTCTGCAAGTGATTACATCATTCAGACCACAACCATGGCAAATCAGCCCATTAACACCTCAACTGAGGCTGTCAGTGAGTAGAGGAAATCCAACAACCAAGAACGTGAAATTGGTGGTGAGAGAGATGACTTTGGTCCAATCATCTCATCCCCCAATGATTCTTCTGATGAAGATGAGGGGTATCTGAGGCTAAAGGTGCAAAAACTATCACAAACATGCACCTATTTAGTCTCCAAGGTTACTCATTTTGAATCTCAAGTGACTACCTTGCAAACAAGGTCAATGATTAGCAACTTGAGATTTTTTATCTTAGGGAACAACTAGCTGGAAGACCTTTATGAAGAGCTAAACTAGGAACACAAGAACCTATGAATGTGGTTGACCTAACCTCTAGCTCACCTATGCAAGTGGGTGATACTACCAAAAATGGGGACAAATTCATTACAGTTACAGAACCTAGGAGTTCTTTAGGGAGTATGGACATTGAGGACTCACCATCCTCACTTGCAATTGTATATACTCAGCAACTTTCTCAAGTTCACATTGATGTGGACTCAATACTCTTACATTCGGAGTCTTTTTGAAGAAGGAATACCAAGGGCAATGTCATCTCTACCAACTAGAAATCACATTATTGGGTGGATGTATGATGACAACAGGAGATCTTTTATCATTCAAAGAGTTCAAGGGCAACAAGAAGTCTTCAAATTTCAGACTTTGAACTTCTATGAAAGTCTTGATCTTGTCAGCATGCCACTTGTCAACCAAAGCCAATCCAGACAAGCTAACAAACCGGCTCAAAGAATTCAAGAAAGAATCACTACACAATTCAGCTTCAGAAGGAGACTAAGATAATCAGACAATATCATTGGTCAACTGGATATTTAGGTAGACCCTAAGATTAGCGTCCTAGGGGAACCTTCACTGAAGGCCCAGTGATGGAACCTGAGAGCCCTGTCTCACCATTAACTACTGCAGAGATTCATTCGCTTGATGAGTCACCTGGTAGTGAAGGTGCATCTCAACCTCTCTCTGGATAGAGCTTGGAAGCTACAGCAAGCAATGAAGACCAAAGCTCTCTCCACCTTGAGTCACAAAGGTCTATGAGTGACAAAGGGAAAAGAAATATGACTTTTGAGGAGATTAATGAGGAGGAGAGAGAGAGGAAAAGGAACCTAAGGGGAGAAAGTTCCTCTACTAGGTCTGTAAGACTCATGGAAGCTGCTATTAGGGCTGCCCCTAAGCCAAACATTCAAGAAGATGAATTGAGGGAAGTCAGAATCACCTACTTGCAGACCAGGAACTATGACATTGATAATATCATCTCCCGTCCCTTAGATGAATTAAATAAACTGGCTGACATGAAATTGTCAAAGGAAAGAAAGGAGGCAGAGGATCCAAAGCTACTTCTTCAAATCAAAGAAAAAAGAAGAAAGAAAAGACTGTACAAGCATATGCCTACTCTCTCCCCGGTTCAAAAAAGTCGTATACAAGAGGATGTGGTTCCATAAGAACCTCAGGTAGACAAAGAAAAGGATAGGATCAACATGATCAACTACCTATGTGCCATAAGCCTCTATCTGGTTGATGCACTTCTTCTCTTAACCTTTGAATACATTGAGTTTGAGTACCTCAAACAACTTGAGCATGAAATAATCAATGAAAGAAAGATCACCAAAAGGAAGTTAAGGGAAGAGGCTGTAAAGTCAAGAGCCAACATCTAGAAATGTATGAAGAAGTTTGTTGATAGGCAGAGGATGATGAGCTTTTTGAAGATGTATGGATTCTCCGGAAGGAGAGTTGGCCCTATGTCTTTGTCCATCATGGATGAGCATATCAGGGTAGGAGGACTCAACTGATAAAGACAAAGAAGATCAAACAAGTGCTGTAGGCCAATCTTCTTAATTAAAAGGTTCAAAGAGGAGAAAAAGGATGGTTTCCAGACCAAAGCCAAAGAAGAAGAAGAAAGAAGCATCCATCTCCAAACCTTAGGATGAGTCAGAACATCCTAAGGATGTGCAACTAGAGGATGCTCAATCAACTACAATTCAAATAGCTCTTTTAGCATCAGGAAGACCCATCTTGTCCTAAATATACACTACAAATCTAGAAAGATGGCATGTCATCACAGATCAAGGTGTTGAGAATATCTATACATGGCAAGACATGTTCAATCTGCCTCTGCATGATCTTTTTGACATAAGAAAACACTTTGAGAGTCTGAGTGATCTTGATCATCTCATGAAGAAAGGGATCGTTATCATCATGATGAGGACTTTAGATATATGAAGTCTTCAATCTGTTTTTGTAGCATCAGCCTAGGGGGAGCTTGTAAGGTTTAACATAAGGCTGATGCAACACAAACACCCAAAGTCTCTCAAACATGCATGCACAAGTGTACTGAAGTAGAATGCTTCAAAAGTTTCACACCAGCATCAGAAAAATATTCTAAGTGTGAAATCTTCTTAAGCCAAGACCCATATCTTCCGAAGCCAAAGATGAAGTCTTCCGAAGCTTCAAAGAGAAATTCTTCTAAAGCCAACACTAGAAGACATATTTCTTCCATAGACTTTTTGAACACATGCTTTATCTGATGTACCTTTTCCATAAAGCTAGACCCCTTTCCGTTGCAACTCTGATGAGACACCAACATTACATAAGTTGCTGAAAGGTCCATGCTTTTGGTAACTGTACATTGAGGTCTTGAGTTTTAACTTTCTACTTTATGTACTTTATCATTTTGTAATATATTAGGATGTGAGCTATAGCATGTCATAGTCACTAGTCAAAAGGCAATCTTCCTTTTAACTCTACATTTGATTTTATAGTTGCCTAGTCAATTGTATCCGGCTGGCCTTCAAAGTATGGTCGGCTGTAGGATGTAGTATATGTATCTCAAGTATTTATAACTTTCTAATATGCTTTTGTAACATTTGTAATAGAACTTGAGAAGAAATATACAACATTCTTGAAAACTAATTACCTGTATGTTTTGCTATCTTGTTCTGTCTCTTATTTACTTGTGTTCTTAGCATCATTACTAAAAGGTTAACTAGTTCCCTATTTGATCTATTAAGTGTTCTTAGCAACTCTCCACATTGTGTTTTTGTGTTGTAAGTGCATACCATTCAACGGTCTTGCAGAATGTGTGAAGAATAAAGGTTTGGTTGAAGAGTGGGAAAGGGATTATTAAATACTTTTTACAGATAATGATAATAAAAGTTGTACTGAAAAATCTTCTTGTAAATCATCATTTGTTATCAATGAAAAATCTAATCTTTCTATTTCTACAAGTGCTTGTTCAAATGTGTCTAACAAACAACAAAAATTCAAAACAAAGATTAGTCATAAAGAAAATGAAAGAAAACATGTAACACATGAGTACCCAACTTGACAATTGGTTTCAAGAACAAATTTGTTTCTAAAGGAAACATACATAAAGAAGATTATAATTTTAAAGAAACAAATGCTTGTTTCTTTAAAAATAAAAGTCTTGTTATAGTTAATCCTGTGAAACAAGATGTGTGTAGTTTAGGTATGTTTGTAGGATTTAAACGGTTAAAGCTACTGTGCATGCCTCCTCGGCTTCAGGAATGAATCAAATCTGTTAAGAAAGTTACCTCAATTCTTTCAGATTTAGCTATGAATGTTTATAATAAAAGAAAGAAAATAGACACAATTTAAAAATCAAAAGGCCAAGGAAATACTAAGTGCCAAAATCTATGCTAACCTTGGTAGTTTGTTGGGTTTGTTTGAACATGAACAAGTTGTTTAACCATTTAAACAAAGCGGAATAATAGTTTTATAACCTTGTTTATAAGCTGAAAAATCAAGTTCTATTTGATATTATAAAGTATGAACAAACCCAAGAACAAAAGGATCTTTTATATGTGAATAAAACTAGCTATGTAACACAAACTACGTATTATGGACAGCCATAAAAGAAGCTGCCATAAACTACCTTTCAGCAGCAAATGTGATGAAAAATGGAGGATGATATTGAGCTAG
>BJCM01075978.1:0-7500 GCA_018326385.1 Flaveria bidentis
TATATATATATATATATATATATATATATAGAGAGAGAGAGAGAGAGAGAGAATGCGGTTCAACCAGTCTGATTCCCAGTCCAACCAACGCCAAACTAATTTTAAGCACCAAACCTAATGGAATTGGGGTCTGAAACCTGGTCTTTTTCAGTATTCAAAACAATAGGTTTTTGTCTCATGTGTTTGATTTAATTGGTATTCATTTTGTATTATTAAATTGATATCTTTAAGGACTATTTATATTGTTTTTAGAACCGTACGGGTAGCTTGGTTCATTGGTCTGATTGGACTAATAAACCGGATGATGTCAAATAAAAATAAATTAAACAATTCTTATATATTTAACTTAAAATAAAATATGTAAATATTATATGTTTTTATATAAATTTGTATTTTAACAAAATATAAATACTTACTAAATCAATTAAACAAATAATATGTTAAAGGAGAAAAAAAATAAAAAATAAAAATTTTATCCGCCCCGCGATCGGTTCAATAGGTTCACCCACGGCCCGCCCAACCACTAACCAACTAGTTCAAATGAAACGCTCCAAATAGGCATAAGTGAATCGGTTCTATGACCAGATCTGGTCCGATTAATATAGTCGTCCAGTCCAGTACTGAAAACAATGTGAAAATATATATTTATGTTTTGTTACAAGAATGGGTTCTAGAAATTAGGTTTCTTGTTGATTAGAATAGTTGTATATGATTGGAACATAACTTCACTATAGAGGTGACAAAATGGTGAGTTGGATTGAATTGGTTGTTAGGTTAGAATGGATTTGGGCTAGGATGGGTTTGGATCCGTATGAGTTTGGATCAGGATTGGTTTGTATCAGGATGGATCATTTTAAAAAAAAGTCAATACTATTTTACTTATTTTCTATAATCCAACAACACATATAGACATAAGCATATACGATCTCAAAGAGACACATATACGACTTCATCTGTAAAGAGTCAGTATCTTCAATAAATCGACGTTGATGATGCGGTAGTGAAGCGGAGGCTCGATTTTATGTGTGGTGGTAGTGATCGATGAAACTCAACGGAGGTGGAGATTGATGCAAAGCTCGATTGTAGGTGAAGTGACGGTGCTATGTTGGTGCGCGATGAAATTTGACAAAGGTGGGAGGCTATAGTTGCGGTGGTGGTGTGGTGGTGGATTGATGATGATGCGGTGGACCGGTGGTGGCGCTGTGAACTGGTGGTGATGCAATAGACCGGTGGTGATGTGTGATGAAACTCGACAGAGGTGGGAGGCTGTAGCTGTAGGTGTGCCTATGTGGTGGTGGTGTGGTGGACTTGTGGTGATGCGGTAGTGCCTTGTGCGACGGAGGCAGTCAATTTGAATGAAAGAAATATTGACTTATTGTGACTTGTAGATCTATTTTTGAAAACCCATATTGATCTATGTTTATTTAAAAAAAACTTTTAAACCATCTTGACCCGTTTGTGTTTTTTATTTAATCCATTCTAACTCATCTTTATTTTTAGAAAAAAATAGAGAAAACGTCCTTTAAGTTTATATACAATTGCATATATCATATTTTATCTTTAAAAAATACTCTAAACATCATTTATGTTAACATTTTGTAACAGATTTTGTCTTTTTGACTAACTGTCGTTAACATTTTCAGTTAAGTAAAGGACAATTTGGTCTTTTTACATTTAAAGAACTATTAATATAGACTTTTTCAAATATAAAAGGTGTTTTTTTGTAACTCTTTTATCTTTTACTTAATTTATGTATTTTTACAAAAATACATATACATATCATTTTTTATTAACATAATATATATTATTTAAGGATTTTCATCTACGTATCATCTATAAACATAATTCATATTATTTAACTCTATATATATACTATATATAAAACATATGAGAGAGATATTTTAAGATACCATAAAATTAAGAACTAATATTTAATTCAATGCATAAGATACAATTAATTTTAAGAGTAAAATAGTACTTATAACATTATTTACATATTACCCCTTATAATTAATTAAATAATAACCTTACACTTACTAACACTTACATAAAAATTTTCATTATCTACCCATATATAAATAAAAAACACAATTTGTTAAGATTTCAACTATATCTTTTAATATAATACATTTAAAAACTTTTTGAGATTACAATTGTAACCTATGTTTTATTTTAAATGTTTTGGTGTAAACTTTTTGTTAAACCGATCTGTATTTTGTGAGGTAAAATAAGTTAATGCGTAAATGTACAAGTAGTCATACATAACTCATTTATTTGGTATTTTAAATTCTAGATTAGAATAAACATAATATACTTTTGTAAAAATACTATAACAATATCAAAATATTAGAAACACATGTCGGATGTAACATGTCACCCGCCGCATTGCTCAGGCACCCTTTTAGTATTATAAATACATGGATGAAAACAATAATACACACACACACACACACACATATATATATATATATATATAAGTTATATGTATATATAAGACGTGAATGAAAATAATTAATTAGCTATATGTGCATGAAAATAATAAATATATTTAATTACGTATGAATTTAAATTTATATATAATACATGGATGAAAACAATAATATATATTTATTTTCATCGATATATTATATATAAATAAAATTATATATTTTATTTACTCTAAACACCATTTTATTATTTAGTTATTTATATAATTTAGATTTATATATAATACGTTGATAAAAATAATTAAATTATATATATTATGTTATATAAAAATCATATGTATATTATTATAAAAATACATAAATTAAATAAAAGATAAAAAAGTTACAAAAAACTTCCTTTATGTTTGGGGAAAAATACACTTATAGTCCTTTAAAGGCAAACAGACCAAATTACTCTTGATTTAACAGAAAAACTTAATAACAGTTAGTCTAAAGGATGAAATCTGTTACAAAATATTAACATAAAAAATGTTTAGAGTATTTTTTAAAATAAATGATGAAATCTGTAACTTTATATAAACTTAAAGAACGTTTTTTTTGTAATTTTGTCTTATTTTTAAAACACCCATTATGACCCAAAATCACACCCTACCGACGGTTGCGGAGAATAGGTGCAACGGGGAATCATGGGAATAACGAGAGGGTACGTAAACTTCTTTTGCCACCTCTAATAACTTGTTTATGCATCAATAGCAAACTAACAATTTATAATAGTTGTATATGATTAATTGAAGATAGCTAAAATGCTTAAATATTTTTTGTTCCTGTTTCCCGATGGTCCGAGACAAAGAACTTTGTATTAGCGGGGTTTGCATTTTAGATGATGTCAATATGTGATTCACTTTTATATCTGCTAAGAGCATTCACAACTCATTGTTCATGTTTATTAATATAATTATACTATAAATCATTACTTTTTATCTCTCATTTTCTATTTTATTATTATTTTTCTCTCTTCTTTACTCATAACCACTTAAAATATATTAAAAACATTATAGGATTTTGAACAGTAATTTCTAAAAATACATATTGAACAGTAAATTTTTCATATACTTCACTCACAACCACTTATAATCATACCATATAATATAGAGACTACATTCACATTATTTTAAAAAAACGAGTAGTGAATGCTCTAAAATGTGCCCATATGATAGACACAAAACAAAATATGTAACTTTTTCTATTAAAATTCACAAAAACTATAGCTATATCATATATAGATTAAAAAAAATAAAATACTTCTTTTTATGGTATAAATTATTTTAAAAATAACACTAATGCATCCATTAAAACTCACGAGGAAGTTGGTTTAGAAGTGACTAATAATAATCACACAATTGACATTCGTAAAATATTATGTAAATAGTCAAACTTTTAAAAGACAATTTTACCACAATAAACTCTTAAATACTAATATAAATAACAATATCTTATTCGTCAAATGTATTATTATTTAATCAAACAAAGTATGTCACTGATAATTGGTTTAATGTGAACAAGCACTCATAACTTGTTTGTTATATTTATGTGAGTATAATTCTTATATTATATAAAATGTTTATTAGTGGTTGTAAGTGGAGGAGATAGAAAAGTTACTGTTCAAACCGTAAACGGACTGTGAATGCTCTTTAAAGTTGTTGTGAGTATAGAAGAGAGAAAATCTAATGATAAATGTATAAAAATATTATTTAATTAAAAAGATAAGAGAAAAAATAGTATTTTTAATGTAATAATATGGATAAAGATAATAAATGGATTGTAGATGCTCTTAGTAATAGATTAGTAGAATCATAGATTATGATAACCAATAAGTTAATATATTTCTCATTAAATTAAGATGATCATGTTCCAATATAGCGGTTTAGTCATTTAACGAAGTCGAGTCGGTGTAATATTCACTTGTGTTTTTGGATTTCGTGTAACCCTGGATACTTTCGTAATCGAGCATAATTCTCTTTAATTTTTTAGCATTATGTGTCTAAAAAATTTTCAACCAAATAAAAAAGTAAGTTTATAATCAAGAATGAGATGTCATGTTCTGTTAAACTCCTTTGAGAGTTAAAACATGACCACAAATCAAACCAAATAATTTCTTTATATAGTGATTGAAAAATTGCAATGAACAACTACAACCCTTCGTAGAAATGAAGGACCCTTGACAGTATTAACTGTCAACTGGTTGACACTTACGCCGGTTAAACATAAGTGTGCAAACGAGCCGAGCTGAACATGAACTACTTAAAATCGAATCGATAAAAAGCTCGGAACGATCCAAGCTTTATCGAGCCTGAGCGAAGCTCGAATTTGAAAAAAAGCTCATTTCATTATCGAGCTCGAGCCCAAGCTTCATGTATCAAGCTAAAGCTAGCTCGGGAGCCTAAACGGGCTTTTTATTTATATATATTTGTATTTAATTTATTAAATATATTATATAAATAGAATTTATTATATATAAAGTTATAATAAAAAATAATTAAATGATATGTATAATGTTATATAAAATATATATTTATAAATATATATCAAAATTAAATATATAAAAAATAAAAATTATATTTAAATAAATTTATGAGCCAAACCCAAGCCGAGCTCAAGCTTGAAAATGTATTTGTCGGGCTAAGCTCGAGTTTTGAAAATAAAGGTCGAAACGAGCCGAGCTCGAGCTTATACGGGCTAGGCTAGACTCGGCTCGTTTGCATCCCTAATTAAACATTATTAATATTAGTAAAGCTACTAATAATCATCAAAACTATCAATAGTAACAAACCACAGTTACTACCAAAGTTTACAATTGTTATTGATATCAATTTCTACTGAAAGTCATAGTTGCTATGGATAACTGTGCTCCGCTACGAATCAATAATGTAGATAAAATTAGGCATCTTGTAAAGATACAATCAGAATACGAGAAGTTATAACATTTTGTGAATATAAGCGTTAAGGAATATGAAAACTTTTTTAAAAGGATATGATGATGATCTGTAGATAAAATTAAAAATATGCACAAAACATTACGTTGCTACTAAAATTTATGTAAACGAGCATGAAAGCTAATATTGAATACGTAGATATTGAGCATAAAAAAGTAATACATGAAAAAAATAACAAAAAAATCAAACAAAGGATCATAGAATTACAATTAAAGTTAAGTTAAGTTTTGTTTCCTGAAGTTTAACAAAAATAATTATTTTCATCCAAAAAATTATAAACATCAATTTACCTTCAAAAATTTTAATAATTTGTTTCAATTTTAATACAAAAGTTTTATTAGTTGTTTCAACTTAAATCCAAAATTATAAATCTTTTGGACTAAAATTGAAACAATTTATGAACTTTTGAAGGTAAATTGATTTTTTTAATTTTTTGGAGGAAAATAATTATTTTCATCAAACCTCATGGAGCAAAGTAGAAATAAACTCTAAATAAAATTAAAAAACTCATAAGTCATATAATCCATCAAATTGCTCGGGAGGGGGAGGGGTGGTTGTTGTCTGTTAGAATATGAGAAAGAAAAAGCGGTGAAGTTCAACTGGTTTTCTCACTCACAGTTCACCAGTGAAGGCCGCTTAACTTCATCACCTTTTGCTCATCACTCACATTTTCGAAGTCACTTCTCCTTCCTCTCCCCCAAAACCGCAATCACATCGTCTTCACACACACTTGTTTATAATAAAATGTTAAAGATAATTTTGTGAATCGAAATTCATGTACGCCCTGATTTCGATTTATTTAAAAAAAAGAAAAAAAAGAAATATTTTGATTTTTTTCCTACTAATATTATTCTCAAGTTGCAGATCATGTGGTCGGGAGTCGGGACGATATGACTATATGATCAATATTAATACAATTTCAGTGACCATCACAAATTTAGGGGGGCAGGTTCTTTAAATGAGTTTTAAGGGTTGTAAAATAATTCTGTAAGTGAAGATATCAATAAAATATAATCATTAAATCAAATAAAATGTGTTTAACGAGTCACGGATCAATTACTTTGTGAGACTTTTAAAAGTGCAAGTTATAGGTTCGAGTCTCAGTTAGGCGGCGGGTTTCTTCTAGAATGGTGGACGGGCGGGTTATTATTGATGTTTGTGTTCGCGAGTGTGAGTAGCCTTTGGCCATTTGGTTTACCGGGTGACCCCGCTTAAAAGTATTCGTTAACCGTTCAAAATAATAATAACAAAATGCATACATGTGTGACTCATAATCCATACGCTATAACCTCAAATATGTGATAATAAAGTTCTCAACGTCATTCCTACAAAGATCTTCATTTTCAAGGTCAAATGTGTGGATCAAGTTTATAACGTCCCTTTAGTGAGAATATGGTCCGCAAGTCCATCACACACACAATTTTTAATCATTTAATTCATATAGATTTAGAACTAACAAGCTCTAGAACGCGTATATTTATAAAATGCACCGTCAAATGATTAATATATTTAAAAAACTAGATTAGTACCCCGTGTATTACACGTGATGAATAAATAAAATATAAAATAATTATTAATAAAATTAATAAATTATAAAACGATATTTTTATATAAGATATGACTGACATTACGTACAAGTGATAAAAACGATATCATTTTTTAGACTTTTGTTTAAAATTTATATTGTTTTTTCCCAAAAAGATAACTTTTAATAATTTTTTATTATAACTTTGAACTTTAATTTAATTTGTCTCAACAGAAATATTTTTTTAAAAGCCATAGAAATTAATATATTGTGTTTTTTGAAAGTATGATAATTTTTTGAAAAAAAAATTGCATTTAAAAAAAGTTATTTCTTTACAAATTGTTTTCGCAGAAAGATCTTTATTTTTTAATTTAATAAAAAAATATTTTTTAATATGAAATGAATTAAATAATATTAGTTGTAATTAGTGTGATATTTATTAGAAGAGAAGCAAGAAAATAAAATTTAGATGCTCTAGAATTATAACAAGTGGCTTACAAAAACATTCTTTTATTAATATTGATACAAATTACAAAAAACATCTTTTAGGTTTATA
>BJCM01075979.1:5403-16707 GCA_018326385.1 Flaveria bidentis
CCCCCCCCCCCTTCTTTCCCTTCTCCAATAGCCTTTTATGATTTTAAGAAACCTATCATTTTGATGAAACCCCTTTTTAAAAGTGATTAAAGACATATGTTTCATTACTATTTTGGGGAAGTGTCATCTTTATTGTTTGACCAACTTCAAGCATGAATCTTTATTTATAAGAAGCAACATCATACTTCAAATTTCACCTACACTTTAACATCACTCTCTTTCACTCCTCCTCCTTCAAAAATTCGTCCCATACCTACACACCACCATTCCACCATCTTCAAAACTTGTATTCTATAAATCTTGGGTGATTCAAGTGTCATTGTTGAAAATCAAATGATTTTTGAAGCTTTCAAGCATCCTACATCAACCCTTCCATCCTTTCTTGCTTCTTTTTAGTGAGAACACTTTCTTTTTGTTTATATATCTTTCATTTCATTATATTATTTATCTACTAGATCATATGTAATAACATTCATCCACAAAAGTCTTTTATGTTAAAAATAGTGTTTTTACCAACAAGGAGTTCCAAGAATAATATTTTCATAAGTGACATGTTAACATGAACTAAATATTGATTCTTATACTTAAAAAGTAAATATTCATAGATCCATATTTGATCAAGTTACTAGTTGTGGACTTTATAAAAAGTCATATAGATTTGTTAAAACTCATGAGAATCTACAAAAGAGTTGTGTTATGGTTATGTGATTTTAAACCTTTAAAAGTATTACTAAGAATGCTTATATACATTCTTCAAGTTAATTAGTTAGTGAGTGTAAATTATTACAAAAGTTGGGTTATAACTTGATGACAATTTGACCAAATTTAAAAGAGAACAATATGAACTCCATAACTATATATTATGTTCACCCCATGCTTACGGTAAGCATGGATAGGGGCAATTTATTACAGTTACAGTCTAGCTTTGGTTGCGGTGCTTATATAATATTGTAGTATTGTATGATCGACAATCAAATCATGAAAAGACTTGTAGTTTATTACACTATTTACTATTACTTTAAAACCTATGAATTCACCAACTTTATTTTGACATATTTCATGCATGTTTTCTCAAATATTTGACATTTGCATCAAGTTAAGGTAGCTTGGGCCACATCGCATTTAGAGTCATTCATGTTGTTTGAGACATTTATTGTTGTATTTGTCATATTTTGAAAACAATTAGATTAGTTTTACTGCTTTCACAGTTCAACTCTGAAAAACAATTATGTATTTTTTTAAAATTATTTGCATCGTATGTTTACTATACCGTGTAGTGGTCGATCAATGACTATGGTTTCCATGACGTTCACGTCTCGCGAGAAACTGCCGAGGTTGGGGGTGTGACAGTTTGCTTTTCTTTAATAAAAATACAAATACTATAAAAAAACAACATACATTCAATTTTTTAGTCACAAAAGTTTTTGTATAAGTTTTTGCATGTAAAAAACCAATATATTTTATATTTTGTCTCATAAAAGTTTCTCAACAATGCACATAAAAAACTAACATAATTTCTATTTTTTCACATAAAAACTTATCAACAAAAAGTATGTTGGTTTTTTACGTATAACAAATTGTTTAGGGACTTTATATTGAGGGTTTTTTTTTTTTTGTAAAAAACGAAAAGTATATTGGCTTTATATGTGCAAAAATTGTTAAGAGATTCTTATAAAATAAATCAAAAGGTATGTTGTTTATTTTTACGTGCAAAATATTGTTCAATGATTTTTATGATATTAAACTGAAAGTATGTTGGTTTTTTATGGTAATTGCACTCGATATAAATACAAAATCATGCCAAAATGGGAATTAGATAGTTTAAAATTCTTAATGCTTGGATGGTTTAAAATTTTAATAGTCATAGTTTTGATGTTATTATTTAGGTATCTTTATAATAAATGAGGTGCATCAAATGCTCGAAGCCTTAATAAGGCAATATAATTAGAAGTAAAAAATAGATTAAAATCTCATCTTCAACTTAGAAACATGACTCATCCGTAACTTTGATTTTTAGATACACCGACGAGAAGTCACCAAAAAAACGTCCAACCTTCAAAATATTTAGAGTTGAGGAAATGGACCCAAATGAAACCAAATCATAAACCAATGTTATCACATCATTTAAATTTAAAACTAATAAAAAAGAGCCCAATGAACCAATGTTTTGAGAGTCGGATCGGTTCGGCCGGTCCGACCGTGAATCGTAGTGTGAGCCGATCCGAGCAGCTGTGGATCGTTTTGGTAGGGTTGAGTCGGCCGGTTAATCCCAAGTGGGTGGTTGGACCGGGATTCGGTGATCTTGCGGTTGAACCGGTGTGCACATGTTTAAGTATTCATTCTTCCTCTCGAGTGAAGAACTAAAGAATATATTTCTTAAAATCGAGCAACTGTGGAGATGATTTGTGGAGAAGTCGTGATTTGAAAGGTGGATTTGTGCAGATTTGGAATCGCGATTGGGAAGAAGGGACTGTGATTTGACAAAGGGGTTGCGATTTGAAATCTACGATTTGGTTTGTGGAGCTGCAAATTGAAGAAGGTGTTGCGATTTGGAGAAAGGATTGTGATTTGGGTTTTGAAGAATCCTTTCGATGGAAGATGAAGATGGCATTTGCATGTAAAAATGAAAAAGTGAAAAGCAGAAAATCAACTTTTTGAAAATGAAAAGCATCTTATTTTACTTAAATAAAATTGAAATATGTTTTGATTTTTATAATTAATATATTTAATATATATATATATACATATACATATATATATATATATATACACATTATAATCTTTTTATTTTTTCTTTATGATTTCTAACTTTATTTACTTTAAATTTTTACTATTATTCTATTCTTATACTTATATTTTTATATTAATTATAAAGTTATCCGGTTCTTAAATCCGGTTTGACCGGTACGACCGGTTCAACCAGTGAACCAGTAAGTTGTCCGATTCAACATCCGATTCGGTTTTGAAAATATTGCAATGAACCCACACACACGCTCTCAGCTTCAACCCATAGAATACATACACATTCTCTCAACTTGAACAGGTTCATAAACCTAAAATCACTACCCGTAGCCGCTACCACAATGAGTGACGGAGGTGTTCTCGTGAACCCATATCGACCCGAGCATAAACCCTAGCTCGACCCCTCCACCTTAAAAAATGTTGAAAAATAAATTCAGTAGGCTTTAATGATTGTAACGCATAAAAAATTGGTTTAAATAAGCTTTCCAAGTTACCAAATTCAAATAAATATTAAAAACTAATTATTCATGATACTAATACTAAAACATAATGTTGTAAACGATCCGAATGAATACAAACGGGGCCTCATTTTTGTTCGTTCTATAAGAAAATAATATGTTCACAAACGCTTACCGAACGAAATTTCTTGTTCGTGGTTCATTCATTAAGGAAATGAATCTGTTCACAAATATAAACGAACGCAAACGATGTCAAATGAACACAAACAAAATTTCCTAAAACAAACAAATACAAACTATTATATATTGAATTTATAATTAGAATCACAAACATTATACAATATCCAATAGATATAAATAAGTAATTAACATAATTATCTAAAAATAACTTTTAAAGATCGAACACAAACAAACGTTCACGAACATATATGAACGAATGCGACCTCTGTTCGTGTTCGTTCATTTATCAAACGAATAAACATAGACAGACTTTCCACCGAATGATTCACGAACTGTCCGCTAAACATTCGGTTTATTTACACAACTACTAAAAGATAATATCCAGTAATGTTGGCCCATTTTCTTTCATCTAATATTGGGCTACGTTTAAGGCCCTTTAACTTTTTTGAAATTTAAATCTTCTCACGGTCTAATAGGTTTCTTTTATATATATCTCTCTACAACGGTCGGATTCTTAAAAACGGTAACTCCAATTCCCCCAATCTCTCTCTATAGTTCTCTTCTCAAATCTTTGTTTTCGATATTCTTCACTTCACACAAACAGTTTTTGTGCATCAAATCGTCATATTCGATCTCACTAATCTGTTGATCCATCAAAGGCCTCAATTGTTCAGGTTTGAATTCTTTACATCTGGATTCGTCAGCGAATTTTCGTGTTTGTTAAGTGTTTTACGAGTTGTTTGTTCGCTTTAGAGTAGAATGTTGCAGTAAGATGTCATCAATGCATACCGATTCTGTTTTAAATTGATTATGTGTTCTGGTAGTCGCTTGATCAGTAAGCGATGAGGTTTTTCTTGTTTATATGCAGTTTTGTGAGGTCTTGATTAGGTTTAAAGCGAGCTAGATCTCTTAATGGAGGAATTTGATGATATGAAATTTAGTTGTTTTACCGAATTTGAAGTTACAGATGCATTTTCAACTTTTAGGTCAAATGAGAGCGATTAATTTCAGTACAAATTGATGCGAATCAAATGCTTCTGAGAGAACTTGTATGATTTGAACTTGAATGCACTAACTTGACCTAGAAGCGCAAAGTATGTCTATCTGAAATAACTCTCGTGTCTGTGTGCGCTTAATGTGATTCTAGCAGAATCAAAGTATATATATGTATCAGGGGTCTTTGGATATGTGCTTGAATGCATTTTTTAGTCTACAGTGCTTGTCAATAACTTATGTGATTATGATTTTCTAATTGTTTATAGAATAATCAAAGGTTTAAAGTGCAAATTTGTTATCAAAACAGGAAATTTGCCACCAACTTTTTGGAAGACCCGTATATGACGCTCCCATATTTTAAAATTGTCATTTGCCACTTGAAAATATAATTTTTTAAGTATGTATAAACATTTTTGTACTTAGTGTTGTGTTTTTACTTATACTTTTTAAATATTTGGTCATTTCTTACACCTCAAATATGTGAATTACATATGACATGTGATATTTCTATTGCAATAGAGGTGATGTTTCTATTGAATTGACTGGTTCAAGTTTCAGGTAAAGCTGCTCTCAGAATGTCTACTCCCTCTAAAGATCCACTTTCACAATTGGAAACAACGTGTGGATCACTTCTATATGAACTTAAGGTGCCCATTAGTCCTTGTATTTTAAAAACTTTGGTGGATATTATGTTGTTTCTCATTTGGTTTGCTTGCTTGTTTGTTTGTACATATAAATTTGGGGAAAACAGATTATATGGGATGAAGTTGGTGAGACCGACGTTGAAAGAGATAAGATGTTGCTAGAGCTAGAACGTGAATGTCTTGAAGTGTACAGAAGGAAAGTAGATTTGGCAAATAAGTGTAGAGCTCAACTTAGACAAGCAATAGCTGATTCTGAAGCAGAATTAGCAGCCATTTGTTCTGCTATGGGGGAAAGACCTGTCCACATTAGACAAGTATGTGGTTATGTCTCTAGATGATGTTTTTGAGATTTCAGTCATCTTATTTGGTGTTACAAGTTTATTTGATTTGTAAAATTTACTACTGTCAAATTTGCAACTTATAGTAAACTTTTAAAATAATTTGTGCCGTGAAAATTGCTGAAGGTTGATGTACTTGGAAATCGTGAGACTGTTTTTCATACATTTAAAATACCCTTTAACATTGACAAAATACATGACTCTTGAGTAATCATAATAACGGGTAAAAATTACTTTTAAAAATTACATTTAAAACACTTTTAAAATTCAGATTATCAAAACTTTTTGCCTGCTTTGGAAATAGCTAAAAAGACTTATAGAATAAGGAAGTGTGTGTGTCCAAGATAATGGGCAGACAAGTACTTCTGGAAAAAGATTCTTGGGATATTTGTTGGACTATTTGTCAAATATCTTAAGTACTCTTTAATGAGGAAAAGAATACTTTTAAGATTAGGACTTTGAAGGAAAGGAATGTTAGAATTGGCAATGCTGACATGTCTTCTTGCAACTGGCTTATATATTTACTTTTCAGTCTGATCAAACTCCTGGAAGCTTAAAGGCAGAACTGAGAGCCATTCTTCCAGAACTGGAAGAGATGAGAAAGAGAAAATCCGATAGAAGAAATCAATTTCTTGAAGTCTTGGAACAAATTGAAAAAATACAAAAAGAAATTTACACAACTTCTTCAAACATAATCTTGGATGAAACTGATCTTTCTTTAAGAAAGCTTGAAGAGCTTCATTCAAAGCTGCAAACACTCCAAAAGGAAAAGGTAAATCTCATTTTATTAACATAACATGTACTAAAACCATAAGATTATTGCTAATAATCTTGTTAATGTTTCTCAATATGCAGAGTAATCGTTTGAAGCAAGTTTCGGAGCACTTGAATTCCTTAAATTCACTCTGTTTGGTGCTAGGGATGGATTTTAAGCAAGCAATTCATGAAGTTCATCCTAGCTTATCTGAAACAGAAGCAACAAAAAGTATCAGTAATGATACAATTTCAAGGCTTGCAACAGCCATTGAAAGATTACTGGAGGTTAAAATACAAAGAATGCAAAGAGTAAGTTGAAAGCTGGAAATTTCAGCCTATTTATAATCTCAAACATGTCAAATGGGTCAAACTGAAAGCTGTCCGAATTCTATTTTTAATTAGAGCCCCCTATATCATTTTGTTCAATGATTTGGATCATTTATCATTAACTATATCGTATTAATTAAAAAATCTCAGACTTTTCTAATAAAAATTGAACAGAAAAAGTGTTGGCCTGATGCTGACCATTTTTTACTCATAGTCAGAAATGACACATTTCAGCAAAAACCCATTTGAACCACTGATCTGAACCAGACCCATCTGACTGTCTTGGCACCACCACTATGTTCAAAACTTCTGACCTGATTATGTGAAAATTTGTGCTAGATCCAAGATCTTGCAACATCCTTGATAGAGCTGTGGAATTTAATGGATACACCCATTGAAGAACAACAAATGTTTCAAAGTGTTACATGTAAAATAGCTGCTTCAGAGCAGGAAATAACCGAGCCCAATATGCTATCTTTGGATTTCATAAGCTATGTAAGTTTTAGTTTTTCTTTTTATTTGTCATTGTTTAGAAGTACATTATTAATATGTAGAAATTTAACATGTACATTACGTTAAAGGTTGAGGCAGAAGTGTCCAGGCTAGAAACTTTGAAGTTAAGCAAAATGAAAGAACTTGTTTTCAAGAAAAGATCAGAACTGGAAGACATTTGCAGAAAGGCACATATTCTTCCGGAGCCTGATACGTCACTAGAAGTTGCTATTGAAGCTATTGAATCCGGTATATGTATATGTGATAAATTATTCAAATATGATCTCTTGAAGCCAATGATTATGAAATATTGACTGATATGTGTTCTTTTATCATTCTTCTAAATTAAGGAGCTGTTGATGCTGGTAGTCTCCTTGAACAAATAGAGATTATAATAGGGAAAGTGAAAGAGGAAGCATTTAGTAGAAAAGAAATATTGGAAAAAGTGGAGAAATGGAGGGGTGCATGTGAAGAAGAATGCTGGCTAGAGGAGTATAACAGGGTTGGTTTTTGTGCTTTTTGTTATACAATTGGCAATTTAGACCTACTTACATATAAAAAGACCAGCTTAAAATAAATCGGTTCAACACGGCTAGGACCGCATAGAAATACCAGTTGTCTTGAACCATTGTTATATAACTAGTTACCCAATCAGCCTGAGCTGCCTATTTTTGCCACCTCTATTTTCAATTCTGACCCACTTACAAGGGGTCAATTTAAGTTATATTTTGTCTCTAGCATGAAAAGTGTTAACTCCCAACCAGAGCAGTACAAAAAATACAAGTTTTTTATTTGAACCAGTTTAAACTTAAACCGGTTGCTCAACCTATCTTGTTTAAAATGTTTCTTATTTGCTTCTGGCAACCCTCTCTTTGTAGGATGCTAACAGATATAATGCTGGAAGAGGTGCCCATCTTACTTTGAAGCGTGCAGAGAAAGCCCGTGCATTGGTAAATAAAATTCCAGGTATATCCCACATATACCCTTTGATCAGTGAAATTATAATGGTTTAAAATGTGCCCCTAAGACTAATATTTATCACAACTAAAGGCAAGAATCATAAATACAAATAAAATTGAAAAGTCATTCCTGACCCGATGTTGCATAGCTTAATTATAGTTAGTAATCCAGTATTCTCAAGCATGATTTTTTGAAACAGGAATAGTGGAAGCTTTAGTTGTGAAAACGGTAGCATGGGAGAATGACAGAGGTGTTGAATTTACTTATGATGGGGTAATAGCTTGTTTCTACCTGATTTACAACTGGCTTTTCATAGAGGTGACAATTTGAGCGGGTTGGAAAACGGGTCAAAAACACTGCTTTGTGGAGATAAAAAAGGGTTGGGTTGTGATGATCTGAAATACCGTCTAAAGTTCTAAGTATTTCAAATATGATTACCGAATTTATATTAATTTAATAACATAAGCTTTTGAATAAAACATATCAAGAGTTGACCTGTTTATTCTGATTGTATTTTACTGAATCGATGGTTTCTTAAAATCTAATATGTCACATCCAGGTTCGGCTTCTTTCAATGCTCGAGGACTATAAGATCCTAAGACAACAAAAGGAGGAAGAGCGAAAAAGGAAAAGGGTATATATATATATGCACACACACACACTATGATACAATAGCTTTTTTGAAGAGCAAAATGTGTAGCTTAAAAATCAATTTTCATTGGTATATTAGGACCAGAAGAAACTTGAGGGACAGTTGATAGCTGAACAGGAAGCACTTTTTGGATCAAAACCAAGCCCAATAAAGCAACAAAGTGCTAAAAAAGGGGCTAGATTGTCAATGGGTGGTTCAAGCAACAGAAGAATATCAATGGGTGGGGCAGCAGCCCATGCGACTCCAAAACCAGATATTCATTCCATAAGAGGAGCTCCTGCTACTCCTAATACCCGTCATGCTAAAAAGATTGGACGTCAGTTAAGCAACAAAGATGATGGATTCGGATCGCCGTTCACTGGTATATTCTTGAAACTGTAACTTCATTTGATATTCAGTAATTATTCATAAGAAAACCACTATATGATTAAATGTAACTATGTGATAGACTTTTGACCAGTTTCTACGGACCAAGCTTTTTTATTCTTCATTTTGTTTGACCTGAAAACATAACCCGAATCGACGCGTTTGAAGATATACTCATTTTTTTGTATTTGATAACAGGAAGGAAACCTTTAGAGTCAAGGAAGCCATTTACACCTATTCCTTCAAAAGATGCATCAATGGTTAAAGCAACAGAAGTTGACATAAAACACGAAATGCTACATAAAACATTTCAAAACAACACGACCGCGTTTATGACTCCTTCGAAACCTACTACAACTGTCTCAGAGGAAGAAAACCGAATTCCCCCGAAGAACATAATGCCAATACTACCCTTCACACCTTCTGATCCAATGCAAACAGCAATGACACCTGCAATCAAAGGATTGATTCCTGAAGTAGAGGAAGTTATTGAGTACTCTTTTGAGGAAAGAAGAGCTGGTTTTGTGCTTCCTAGATCACATTCACATGTGAAAACAATGATGTGAAGTTTGATGTTTGGTTATATCTTTTTTAGTGCTTTTGTTGAAGGTCAATTGCATTTGGCTGGTAAGATAATATAATAATATGGCTTTGTTTGCTGTTTAATATGATCATTGTTTAACATGACCGGGACCAACTGGTTGGAATGAAAACCGGTCATAAAAACTAGTTTAATTATGTCTATTTATACCGTCTTCATTTGAATTGACTGGTCATTAGTCATAAGATTTTATAATTTGTTCTTTAAAATCTCACTTTATAATAAAATTTAGTTCTTTAACATCTTTTTTATTTAATGCTAGGTTAGTATCTTATGTATAACACAGGTTGAACAAATAAAATATTAAATAGTTAGTAACAAAAAAATATTAATTATAAATCATAATTTTGAGATAAGAAAATTATAAAATTTACCTATAAGTAATGAATATAAGTGATAAAACAATGATATAATTTCCTTTAAACTTTTGTTTTTTAATTATTAGTTAAAAAATTGAACTCTTTTGTTCTAAATCAAACCATTTTAAGAAAATGTTATTTTATAAAAAGAATTCTTATTATAACTAAGAATTTTAATTATTATGGTTCATAAAAATTTAATTTTCTAAAAACATTGCTTATAAAGTATTTTGTATCTTCAAAAAAGTTTGATATTTTAAAAAAGTTACTTATGTTATATAAAAAAAGTACTAAATAATATAATTGATAGTTAATGAAAATATTTAATAGAAGAGATAGCGGGGAAAATAAGTTTAGAATGTCTAAAATTGTGACAACTCAAAATATTTTCTTATTATAATACATAGATTTATTAAAATTAATTCATATCAAACACTTATAGACTATATCACCAGAAGATAACAATCTTGTGAAGACAAAGACAAGACAAACAATTAGCAGGATACATTTGCATCAATCGGTTACGGTATGAAAAAGATAGGTAATCTTGACTATTTAATGTAAAGTAAGAATTAATATCAAAACAAATTTTGAAATAACTCTCCAATCTTTCTAATGACCAAGAATATACAACTTTAATAACTTGTTTACGGATCAACCATATATTTATATAATCTAGTTATCTTATCTATTTAGGATTCAAATCATGGTTATCTTCTCCTATTAGATAAACCATAATCACAATTATCTTCTTCTAATAGATAAATCAAAACTAGATAATATCAATTTTAAATTTAAATCTAACTTAACTGACTTGTCAACATTGGTCTTCCCATATTCCTGGATTGTCGGCTTGTCCTCCAAGACTCTGAAATTACTTTATTCCAACGATAGGTATACCAAGATGATGAAAATCATTTTCTGATAATGAATGCTAGTCTCCTCTTTGTTACATTGTAATTTTTTTTGCTGCCCAATGATCTATACAACCAATACGCGTTTACCTATATATTAAATTTGCAATATGAATGAATAGTTTTGTCTGTGATGTTTTTGTTTTCTACCATAATAGTTTGAGTGGTTTGCACTTTACACCCTCCCTTAACAGTGTCTTTTATAGAGAAACCAGCTGGAAGGTTTCTTCATTCATCCGTTCGGTTCATTCTAGAGAGAGAAAAGATAACTCCCTCGTCAGCCACCTAATCTGCCTCGCTGTCGGTGATGGCGCATCCATCGCCACTGTATATACATGGTGGTGGCCGCCACCGTCGCGCCTCCGCCGTCACACCATCACTGCTGCTACAACAAACAATCAGTGCTTGCCACTGCTACCGGCGAAGCCCAAAAAGGTTAGCCATGGCAGCGGTGGTTTTGCACTCCAGTCACCTCTTTGTTTCCCGATCTACGACATGCAACAACCATTGAGTCATGAT